>BEXV01000682.1:91184-109373 GCA_003118195.1 Hemicentrotus pulcherrimus
AAAAAAAAAAAAAACAACAACAACAACAACAACAGCAACACAGTTATTTTCAGAGACAAAAGGAAAAGGTGCTCAAAACAGCAATACAATGATCAATTTCCTGTGAAGTCGTTTTAAAAGAAGATTGCACTGGATTCATATCATATCATCTCTCTATTCATATCTACTGAAGCAAGCTACACAATGCTTAATGCTCGACTACCACACACCGTGTCCAGTGAACTAGGGTGTTCTTGATGATACTACACTTCGTTCATTGGCCTGTATATACAGTATGAACCCTTTCTTCACAATTCCGTGGATATAATATGGCTAGTACATACACTCCTACATGTATGTCAAAGAGCAGACATACACAGCTGCACAACAGCGGTGGAATGCATATCCCCCCTCCCTTTTAATCAGGCAAACCTTAGCAGCATTATGAAATTGCGCAGGCCAATTTGGTGTTAAAAACATCTCATATTGACCCAAATATGCCAGCGGATGCAGGGTGCATTAGGTCTGGAGGTAATGCGATGCAGATTGTTTTCCCGGTTATGGAGATGATGCTTGTCTTAGATTTCTCCCGCGAGGGTTCACCTTAAATGATGCTCTTTTGGGTAGATTTTAGTCTATGGTCTAGATTTACATGTAAGTAGAAGGAGTGAAGTGAAAGGTGCGCTTGCCTTTTATGACCCCTATTTATTGATATGAGCAAGAGTAAAATAATATAAGCCTGCAATCACTAAAATTGTGTTTAATTGGTAACTTACAATGTGGTGCTTCTATTTGTTTCTTTTTTTTTTCTTTTTTCTTTTTTTTTTTGCTTCAAGGGTTTGGAACTTCCATCTTGATAAATATCATGAAGTATTAATTTTGAGTGAAAGAATTTGTAGAAATTGTTGTCCATACATTAGGTCATATAAGTCATTATAAATCCCTTATTAGAAATTAGTGGAAAGTGTAATCTAGTTCATGTAAATAGTTTGCAGCAAAACGAGTCTGTGATGAATTTATCTTGATTACAATTTAATGGATAAACAAAATCCTCAATTTTTTTCATTTTAATATCCTTTGAACACCACACAATGGAATGCCAGCTGTTAGGCTATGAGTGAGCTCTTGTTCAGTTAGCGCGGATTCCATGCATTCACCCACACTGTTCAAGCTCCGTTAGCTATGCCCATACAACGCCTACTCCTGCTGTGTATGGAGGGATGCATGTACTTGCGGTGGTGTGTTTACACCTGAGAAGAATCGTAGTAGAGAATGATGTTATTGAATGTTTTGCGTTTACCCACACTGCTCAAGCTCCGTTAGCTATGCCCATACAACGCCTACTCCTGCTGTGTATGCAGGGATGCATGTACTTCAGGTGGTGTGTTTACACCTGAGAAGAATCGTAGCAGAGAATGATGTTATTGAATGTTTTGTGTTCATCCACATTGTTTAAGCTCTGGTAGCAATGCCAATAGAATGTCCACTCCTGCTGTGTTCAGAGTAATACACGTGCCTGCAATGGTGGGTTAACACTGAAGGAGAATCGTAGAATAGAACAATAATTTAAAATGCTAAAATGTTCATCTGCACTGTTAAAGCTCTGTTAGAAATGCCCAGAGAACACCCACTCATGTCGTGTGTGCATGAAATGGTGCGTTTACATTTCAGCAGAATCATAGGATGGTTTATAATGTGCTTAAATCGTTTATTCATATTTTTCAAGTCCTGTCAGGAATACTCATAGAAAATCACATTATCATAAGCTACTTTTTTATGTGTAGTGATTGGACTCTGTGGCATGTCAAATTCAGAGAGTATACGGGAGATTTTGAAAACATATCATCACATTTTTATTGACAACATACATTTTAAAAGTAGAAAAATTTGTTTTGTGCATGAAAAGACCACATTAGCCGAAACATTTCTATGAAATTTATAGCAAAATAGCGACACAATACACTTCACAAACATTTCTATTCAAAGGAATGTTTCATATCACGTTGACAGTCTATTATTGCAATTCATACTGACAGCATTGAGACTATGGGAAATAAATCTGCATGTGTTTTGTAGAAGGGAGAATCCAAAACATATGTGAGCTGTTCTTCTGAGTGTCTCAGCTAATGCAAGATTTATCCCCATGCACTACTGTGCGTGATGTCCCTTGAAACGCGACTCTGAACGTTCGTGCGGGGGTGACATGTACGTGGGAACGAAGGATTGCTATACAGATTCAATGCTGTAGTAGGAGGTTACGGAAACCAGCCCATGCATGTAGTGTGTCAATGTAGCCAGATGGTAGAAGAATATACCATGGTCCTTCAAGTGATAGAGATGTCATAGCATATTTACCAATGAAATTTTTTATTTGCAATGTATAAAACAGATTTGATATCAAGTCCAGCGTACCCTATGCTCTTTTATGCAAGGATGAGTGTATAAGCTATTTGACTTGATACTTTTGTTAGTAATCTAATGTGAAGAATATTTCTTGACCTTCTAATGCATAGACAAATTCTAATTTGTTGGAAATTTCATAGAAAGTCAAGGAAGAAAAGACAATTCTGTAATTTGATAACTTGATCAAGCTATAAAGGTTCAACAAGCCATTTTGTGCCAAGTCTTACCCTTAACAAAACTGTTAAAAACTTTTCTTCGATTTGGAGAATTGTAAAAATGGTGGAGCTTTGTGAAATGTTTCAATCACATTTTTAAAAATAATTAGTTAAGTTTCTTCCTGTGAAAAAGGCTGTCTTTAACAATTTGCAAAGCATCTTACCTCAGATTGGTTTTTTGAATGGCGATACAGATGATAAAAAGGAAATGCTTGATGAGAGAAGAGAAATAGAAGATAGCAATGAAAGTGCAATAAATTTCAGTTGATTTGAACGAAATTGTTCTTTTGGAAAGAATGAGAACCATCGCAGGGTCGACTGTCCAACCGGATGAGGAGGAGGATGAGATAGACATGAAATGACCCTAAGCAAGGTATCTCTTTCAAGCCTGGCTTGCCATCATGCCATCCCCCCCCCCTGCCCCCTCCAGCAGTAAGATACCCAGGTTCATGGGAAGTCTGCTGCTGCCCTGACCATGCATGAAGCGAGAAAACCTGGACAGATTGGAGGAGCTAGCAACCCTAGACATGGATGATGAGGCATGTAATATCTCATGTTTGTAGAAGGAAGCGGGGAGGGAGGGAAGAGGATAGGGGGCATTGGAAAGGGTTCAAGACAAATGGAGGACATAATATAATATTAAATTAAATTTGTTTTTTCTACAAAACATTACATAAAAGTGTCATTGCTATATTTACAATCAAATGGAACAAAAGTATAAATATTCTTTGATTACCGAAAAGTTTAAGCTTTATACAAGATACTAACTTTAAGGAGATGACATGTTTTTATATTGCTTCCATATTTCGCTTCATATTTCATTACTGTGATTGAGAAAGGGAGTGGATGAGGTGGGGTGAAGGGTTCAAGATAAATTGATAACATTTAATAGACATTGCATGCATATAAATGTTCTGTGATCAGAGTAATATACAAATGCTAAAAACAAAAAATATGAGGAGATGAAATGGTTTTTGTGACTTAAAATTTGTGGGTCATATCGTATTGAAGGGGAAGGGGTGTGAGTCAGATGGTGAGTAAATGGTGAGAAAGTGTTGTGATATCTTGTGTTCATGATAAGACATAATGTGCCCACAAATATTCTTTGATCACAAAAAATATGGAGGCGTTGAAAAGAGATCAAATATAAGGTGAGATGTGAAAGTGATATTGTGGCTCCAAATTGTTATGTCTTCTTTTATCGCAATGAAGGGGCAGGGGAGGGGTGGGAGATGAGATGTGTTAAATGGAATATACATTTTCATTCATAAGAAATGGATATGATGATAATGTATGGAGAAATTTGAGAGTGCAAAAACAATACAAGGGTGAAATCTGAAGAGATAAAATTGCATTTGATGCCATGTCTCCATTCTGTTTGGTTTTCTTTTAGTGCATGCAGTGGCTGGGGGAATGGGGCCTATCAAGAGGGTGAATAAGTTAAAAGGCAAGAAAAAGCCATATACAAAAAGTGTTTGAATTCAATACTTCAGAATAATGATACAATTTCCATCCAAGTTATTTTAATAACTGTACCCCTAAGTTAAGAATTATTATACTTCATCTTCAGCTTAATAGCATTTCTGACTCCAAGATTGGCATTTGAATCTTATCAAAATATTGACTTCATGATTTGAACATGGTGGGCCTGAAGGGACCTGTGCCTTGAGATGACGTTACCATGTGAATAAATGAAAGGTCATAACCCGTAGTGACTGAAGTCATTATTCATGTAAGCTATATAATATGCATCTGTGCTAATTATACTGCATGCATGCTGACGTACAGGGGCCAATGCCAAAGAGGGGGTAATTCATCATACTATGATGTTCCACAAGAAGATAATTATCATTATGAAGTGTCGTCAGGAATGTTGATGTTTAGGAAAATGCTAGGGAGACCTTCAATTAGCCTCAATTTCAATTAAGAAATTTGTGTTTCTGGAGAATGTGATAAAAAGGTATGTTCCTTCATATTTAGTATTTACATGTACATATTATTTTCCTCCACAATCAAACGATGTCAGGTTATTCACATAAAGTACAGAGTAAATGTTATGAAGTGGAGTTGATGCGCCATTCATTTTAATGATAGGTACGTATTTACATATACACACAAAATATGTTCTACATTATAAAGATAACATTTTACTTCACAATTTAAAACTCTAGGACGTCTTTAAGGCAGGATTCGACACTAACAGGCGTCCTGGACATATGGCCTCCAAAAATCTAAGATGGGACCCCCACATTTCTAAGGTTTTACATTGCGCTCTTGCATAAAGACTGTAAATTCAATCCAGATCCCCCTTCCAAACAAGTTAGTGTGGGACCGTGTTTAAGATAAGGCTCTTTTAATGATCATTAATGTTTTCCTTTTCCATAAAGCCATGATTTTTACATAGCATCCCCACAGTCAATATTCTGCAGGCCCTTTATAGTCCACATGCCCTCCAGTCATACATAACCTTCAATAGAAAAGTAATTTTTCTGATGACGGAAAGAATTTTTTTGAATATGGCCAGTGTAGAAAGACCTGTTATTGAAAGATATGTTAATCAGTGGAGAAAAGGTGAAATGTTTAATTTCTCAGAATATGATTTGATGTGAAAAACATGCGAACAGCTGCTTGTGTGATTTGTATAGTGAAAAGCAAGAGGCACTAGTGGACTACCTGTTTGGAGATAGTCTACAATGTGGCACCCTTTGTTGGAAATTTATTTCACTGTGGAAATTATATATGTAGTCATTTTGGACTTGTGTCATTTGATATCAAAGTCTGGAACATTTAATGCTCTGGTCACAAACTATTTGTAATGCCCATACTTGAAAACCAATAAGTTTTCGACATAAAACACTGATAAATTGTAACTTACATGTATTTGGTGGTTATATCATATTTAATGATTTCATGGCGTGATACGTTCATAATTCATGGTTTTGAAACGGTAATTAGAATCACAAATATTTTACAAGAAATAAACAAATAATACCCTGCATGCCCACTGAAAAGAAATCCATGATAATTGAAACTCTTGTTAAATTTGTTAGATTGAATCTCTACCACCTCCCTGATTTAACCGACAACAAAATATTTACATACAGTACAAATATATACATGTATATAAATATATACTGTTTATATGTACGAAGTGTTTCAGGGGTATTTTATGGTAACTAAACATTTGAGATGAATTACACTTACGGTGACCTATTATGAATGCTATACCCTTTAAAATACATTATAATAGGTGTATGTTTGAGTATGGTCCAAGTTTTTAAAAAGCATTGCCTGCAGGTTCTTGTCACTGTGCCAGTCTATTAAGCCTTGTCATACCTGTTATAAATATCAATATGAATCCTATTCAATATTATGACATTTTTTTTTTTGATGTGGCAAATTCACTTATGTTTAAAGTCATCCAGAATTGTGGCATTGGTTCAGATTTTTAAAATAATGATTACGGGTACTATTATTATTAATATCATTATTATTAATATTATTATTAATACTGTTATTATTGTTACTATTATCATTAGTATTACAGTCAAACCTGTCTATAGCGACCGCCCAAGGGAAACACAAAAAGTGGCCTTTGTAGACAGGTGGTCTTTGTAGACAGGTTCCTTTAGTACATGATTCAATGAGAAACCATTTTCAAGGGAAACAACAAATGTGGCCTTTGTAGACAGGTGGTCTTTCTAGACAGGTGGTCACTAAAGCAGGTTTGACTGTATTACGATTACTATTACTATTGATATTACTGTTACTATTATTATTATTGTTATAAACAATTTGTGATGACACCTGTTACATCATACAAAATATGATCAATTATATGCATCTACAGTGTATACGATTTACACACTCAGGCTTCAATATATTTTTTATCATAATAGTTAGTAAAAATTGATTAAGAATATTTCAGGACAAAATTTCCCACTGTTAAGAAACTAGATTACATTGCCTGTACCGGTACCCTTGTTTCGTGGAAAATGAGCTTAAGAAATAAGAAAGGCTTAGCTCTCAGATATTGAATTTTTTTTTAAAGTAAACAAAAATCTCTTGCTTTCTATCCTGATTCAAAGGAAATGATACTAAAAGGATACCGGTATCTCCCAATACTTCCTGATTATTTTATTACAAGTTTCATATCCGTGTCCCCACCCTTTTTGCTATAATGACCAAATAATCAAGATGAATATATACAAATTTAAAAAATGAGGATTTCACTTCATATGATTCACAAGAATGGGAAGGGAGGATATTGACTTTGTAATACAAGACTATTAATTGATAGAGGAAGAAGCAGTGTGCAAAATACTCTCTCAAGCAGTTTTTCTGAGAAGGGCCTTTTCAATATTGATTTTTTTTTTCATCTAAAAATCATTGAACATTGAATACTTGTTTGTTAATATTACACTGGCTTATGATGTGCATGTACAATATGTGGTGGTGGTGGTTATTTTTACCTGACTACTAAAAAAGCATAAATGCTTGTAAGTAAGCAACCAGATGGCCAACGGCTTTAGGTCCTCTCTGAGGGACCTGGTAGTGAGGATTAATGCCTTACCAAAGGGCACTTGCGCATCGACTTGGTTTCAAACCCGGGTTACCGGATTACGAGACCACTGCTCTACCGACTGAGCTATCGCGAATCCTCTGCATGAATGTAATGTTGTAGCAGAACCCCAGAAATTATATACATGCATTTAAACCCATATTCAAATTTGAATAATCCTTTAATATATACAATAATATACAAATAATGATTAAAACAATTGAAATGAAAATCTAAAAATTTAAACCCATATTCAAATTTGAATAATCCTTTAATATATACAATAATATACAAATAATGATTAAAACAGTTGAAATGAAAATCCTTAAGAATTCACTTCTTCACTTTGACTACCGGTAGTTTCAAATTTATTTCTTGAGATAGTGAGTTCAAAATTACAAATTCAAAATTCATATGTATAGATATGAAAGAGTCTGCATCCTTTTAGACTAGTACTTCACATTTCAAGTGGATTCTAAATGCATCTGGCAGGGCCTTGTATTGTTTTCCTGATTTCTCCATGCACAGTGCCCATGGAAGCAGGGGAGGTATAGCTTACACATGACTTTGAAATGCCACACCTAATTAGTGCTCTTAATCTACACCTTTAAAAGATATGCTTACATGTACTCCAGCCCCAACTCCTGCATACTGAATGCAATAGTAGACTTCATATGGGGATCCCTGGAGAATGACTGGGGCTTTTTTTTTCCATCAGTGATTCTTGTTCCCCCCCCCCCCTCATACATGTAGATTGTGTGATGTCTCACAGATGAGAGCTAGAAAGGTGTTTATTATATTTGCTATTATAGTCCAAACACAACCTTCTTGATCTCAGTAGATGAAATCGTACATTGAGAGCGAAAGGATGTTGAGTCTGTGGGGAAAGTATATGATAGGAGTTAATGTCCTTTTGGATCTCAACAGACATTATATGTTACAAAGGCCTTTTGGCTACCTGCCAGTAATTTTGATTCCAGAGTACCTGTGTATACTTTACACCTGTTCAAATACGATACCTGTTAAGTAAAAATTGGTGGAGAGATAGAGCGAGCGAGAGGAGAGGAAGGGGAGAGGAGAGGAAATGAGAGGAGAGAGGAGGAGGAGGGTGATAGAGGAAGGAAAGTTTCAAATTCAAAAAGTAAAAGTACTGCAATTTTGCTAATAATATAGTTTTCAATTATCATTTATACAAAATTTTTGCATTTTCACATGTTTTGAGACTTATAGCATGCAAATCTCTGCAATGCCTCCTAAGTACAGCAGTATCAAATATTGATCCTACAAACAACATTCACAGCTCACAGGAATATTGATATACTGCATAAAAACTTGCCCATTTCAGGAATTTTCATCCTGAAACGTTCACATCTTATATAGATAACCAACATTGCAATTTTCCCTCCCAGTAATGCACATTTACAAAGTCCTACCTCAATCTACCGATTAGCGGTACCCATAGCAACAACCAAGGACGTAAAGGTAGATTGTAGCATTATTAATTCCAATAAAGGTAAGGTTAGGATTGCCAATTTGCTAATTGGCACATTCCTGATTATGCAGACGTGGGGGACCTTGAGGTGTTATTATTAGACATTCCTGGGTAGATGTGAGCTTTTAGTAATTAGTCTGTTTATACTCTATGAATTGCAGTTGAAGTGAAATTATATATTTTTACTGATTTGAATCAAATTAAATGTTAATAACATTGTTTTCCACACAGTAGCCTGAGTTGAGGAGGGCAGTTCAAACTTTAACATCGTCTATAAAAGCACAATTGTCAATGATTGGCCAAGGAGACAATAATAGAGAATAGTTATATAAAATAACTAAATTTAAAAGTCAAAATGAACAAAACAACAACAACAAAAATTGTAATTTGTTGTTGAAGATAAATGCTGTCAAATTTATTATATTTCTTTGTTACTGCCTATGATGACTACTTTTTGTAACTGTTCATTTTGTTCACAATTTAATCAAAATGTTTCTATTTCTTTTTTTTCTTTGTTGTATCTTGCAGCATTTGTAATCTATAACTTCCTGAGCCTGTGTTATGAGTACCTTGGAGGAGAAAGCGCCATCATGTCTGAAATCAGGGGCAACTCAATTACGTGAGTAGCTTTTTTATCAGGTATTCTATGACAAGGGTTGTTCCTCTCTGGGGCTAGATAACATCCCTTGGAAAGGAGGGTTTAAGGGGGCAGAGGAAAGGGGGAGAGGGGTGGAGGGTCGGACAGAGATGGACATTGTCGCACATGTACTGTGAAGAGCTTAAGGGGATGAGATGATCATGTCTGAAATTAGGGGCAACCCAATTACATGAGTAGCTTTCTTACTGGTCTTCTATGACAGGTGTTGTTCCTCTCTGGGGCTAGATAACATCCCTTGGAAAGGAGGGGTTGAGGAGGAGAGGAGAGTGGAAGAAGGGAAAGGGATGGAGGGTGGGGCAGAGATGGGACATCATCGTTCATGTATTATGAGCAGCTAGAGGGGATGAGATGATCATGTTGTCCATATTATTAAAACCCCAGTAACTTTAATTAGACTGACACAGAGCATTGACCAAAACAAACAAGTGCATACAAATTCAATTGATAAAAAATCAGTCAGTTTGAAGTCAGTTTAGAATCAATTTGGTAATGTGAGTGAAGTATCATATCTTACTGGTCTGATAAGGACCCTACCCTTGACATTCATTTGATGCAAAACTTCTGGCCAATCTGCAAATTTGTACTACATGTATATCGATGACTGCCATTGAGAAAACATGGCTGTTAAAGCATTCTTGAGGGAAGCCGAGTATGCAAGTTCCTTGTTTCTGTGTTTTGATTAATCATTAGTTTATAATTGACAAAAATTGTGTTTTCTTGAAGAAAGGAAGATTGGGGAGACATACTCTGCTACCTAACACGTTAACAGAGACTGGTAATTTGGTAGTGATGATGATGATGGTGATGATGATGGTGATGGTGATGGTGATGGTGATGATGATGATGATGATGATGATGATACTAATGATGATGATGATGATCTAGATTTGTGTGGTGCTGTTATACACATCTTACATTATACACCTGTACCCTCTTCGCATTATACATATTTTACGTTAAAGGATCAAACAAAATTAATCAACATGATAATGACAATTTGGCGTAGATGATAGTATTCTAACGAAAGAACGATGTTAAATACATAAATGAGTGAATTTAGAATTAAGTATATTGAATGTATGTTTTAAGTCTGCTCTTAAAAATATCAAGAGTTGTAGAATTATAGCTCATATTGGGGAGATTGTTAGTGTACAGAGAATGATGTTGTAGGGAAAACACATTACGTCATACATTGCCATGAACAGTGTAGGTGTAAGTGTGTCGGGATGTCAGGGTCATGATCAATCAGAGACAACAACATAAGAACACATCATGTTCTTCCTTGATGCCTGGAGGCACCATCCATTACATGTCACTTTGTGTGAACATAAATCCAATAACTACTACATTAGGATGGGTTGAGGATGAAGAATCCTAGTCAAGATAAGGTACTATAGGATGTATTCTTGGAGTAAATTGGGACAAGAATAACCAGATTTTGTAGCAGGGGATGAAAATGCTTCTCATTAATGCCTTGATGTCCTTGAATAAGATCCATAATGCGTAGGCTACCTTTCTCATTTTCCTTTGCAAAATCCAATATAAATGTAATTTCTCTTACGCTTGAGTTTACTATTACTACATGTACTTGTGTATCGTACTCTTTGATTACATCTTAAACCACCTTACGTCATTTTTTTAATTTTTTGTTTGCATGATTTGTAATTCCTCTCCATTCTGCATTGTATTCCTTTTTTCATATGTATTTCGTTACCATCCCTTTACTTCTCTCTGTATCTCTCCGTTTTCTTTTTGTTTTATCTTTTTGGAATTATTTTCCGATACAGATTTGCAATGCACACTTAGACTTGCTTTATATTTTCAGTGTAAGAAAATCAATGTTTGTTTTGTTGTATAGAATCTATGCCACCTCAACCTCATTCAATATTCATAAAGGGCGTCATGTTAAAGAAATTATGTTTACACATGTTATTAACACCACACAATAAGACAGTGTGCATTCACTGCATGCTGCTGCTGCTGCTGTAGTTCAGCTTGGAGCGGATTATTTTGGTCCAATTTGAGTTGACATTTTGTACAAAGTCATCCATCATTGTTACCATATTGGTTAAGGTCAGACATTTTTTTTTTCTTTCTCATTCTTTCTCTGATGGCCAGTCAGTAGCTTGCTCTGAACCAAGGTGTGTTATCCCCTGTATTTGACTTCCTCGTTGGTGCTTAAAGGGGCAGGTCGGAACCCTGAGTATGCAATGAATAGACGACATGCAGTCATCACTTCAGAGAGTTCTGTTTTTGTAATGAGATGCAAATTAATCCATTGGGATTCCCCCATCTCACACATCATTTACTTTATATGATGCAGTATCCCATCTAAAAAGAAGTAGACATTAAAAAACACAACCGTGGCAGAATAAGGACCATTTTGTGTGTAAATCAATAGCAAGTGAGGGTGAGAAAAAATTACATTTACATGTACTAGCCCCTGAGTATACTCTCACTCTGAGTCTCTGTGTTAAAAGATGCAGGAAATATCTTCTGACTTTTTCTAACCTTCTATTTGAGGCAGTTTACAGTGATTGAAGCTGTATCTGTGATTTAAATGTACAAAAGCTGATTCATTATCACAGCTGGTTATGGAATGAAGTCTGATCATTCAGACTACCCCACCAATTACAAGCCTTCTACTCGTCTTCTATTAATGAGATGATGTGAGAGATGCTGAAGAGCTGTTAAAGAGCTGTTAAAGGCATCGTTTAACAATGTTAGATCTGAGATGCACTGCCATACGTGTTATCAGTGTCTGTGATATGGTGTAATATTGAAGCCCTAAACAATTTGCTCTTCAAAATTTGCTCTTCAAAACGATCCTCAAAGTGCCTCAAAAAGTAAAAATCTGTGAGTGACCGGCCTACTCATTTTCCCCAATGGACTGTGTTATAAAAACCGTAAGAAAACCAATTTTCAAACTTTTGTGATTTCCAATCATAAATTTTTCGTTAATCAGACAGGTGATCAGCTTGTTAAAGTCATGGGGTTCCTGACTAACGTAAAGGTTTATAATCATGATTGCAGCATGAGCTAAATCCAGGACTTTGTTTCAGAATCTGAGACAGAGTTACCCAATCCCTTTTATGTGATGATGTGAGAGATGTTGAAGAGCAGTTAAAAAGGAACATTAGTCGTCAAGTCAAGAACCCGCAGTAAAGTGACTATTACCTGCATGAATAATGTGCCATGTGGGTTACGCTTCGCTCAAATTTTTCGCAGCTCTATAGCTAGGTACCCGGAGGGGCCTCACTGAAAATATCATGATGGCAGCCCCAACTCATCAACCCCCCCCCCCTTTTTTTTACCCCCTTTCCCCCTCACTGAGCGAGAAATCTCACGGCGCGATTTTCAATTTTCAAACACCCTCCTTGCNTCACACAGAACTCAAGAGAAACAGAAATCTGCTGCAGCAAAATGACGATAAAAGTGTAGTATCCTCACATTTTATGCCTTGTATTCACAAAGATAAGTGTCGTTGCTTAGGGGCCTTTTTTATGCCCAGCTACACACTGCTTTCACCCCACTTGCATTGTATAGTTGTATTCATGCATTAAATTGTCCTTTTCTTTCCTCTCTTGTTGTACTCTACTGCAAAAAGCATCTCACCCTTTCTTAAAGTGTATTTTATATTTTTCCTTTCTTTGATAAAAAGTAAAATTTGAGTACCGGTTCTGGAAAGACCCATCATTTTCATTAGAATTAATGAATCCTTCTTTTTACGAATTTAAGGTATTATCTTTCAAAGCAGCATATAAAGACAAGTGGTATTATTTTGATTTTATGATTACTTATTCTCGGTCTCCGTATTGAAGTCTTTTTGATAATCGCTCAAGTTTTGATTTCGCTAAATGGTTGAAATCACTCAGCATCAAGGTTAAGATATTAGGTGGTTAACTTTTTTACACTTCAGTCGTACAAAACAACTTCAAAGCTTTTTTTGTTGTAATACAAATAAAAAGGTATAACGCATTTGTATAGAGATAAGATTCTGTTCCCCAATCCAAACTCCTGGCCTATAATTTTGAGAGCAGCCCATATACATGTAAAGTACTCTTTTGATGAAGTCATATTCACATTTCAAATGCACAGTTTTAGCAGAACTCTGCAGAAGGAGATGAGTCATTCTTGTTGTTTTTTTCTTGCACAAGTTGAAACTTGAAGTGCCAACTTCATGACTACATCAGTTTACAATATACTGGACAGTCATCGTATAATGAGGTCACTCTCAGTGAAAATTTATCGAAGCCCATGTTTTTTGTTTGGAGCTCGAAGGGCGTTAACTCTGTGTAAAATGATGTGAGTTAATGCCCTTTTGGCTAAAAAGTAACGTCATAAAGATGCACATGCATTCTCAAGTCTTTAATCTGCTTACAGTAACGCATTTTGTATTACCTTTGAAGTGTGTTTGAACATGATTAGCTAGCACCAACACCAACAAATTATGCATGCCCATATTCCAGTGTGGTCAGATGGATAGAAGATCGAGTGAGCGGTCAGTGGATTGGTAAGCGGATTGAACAGATGGACACGGAGGATGAAATTAACTACAAGTAGGGTACTTGACGGTCGTCAGGAAGAGAGATTTAGCGAGGAAGATAGCATGGACTCCTCAAGTGTCCCACAATCTACTCTAGATGTTAAAGTTTTTGTCATCTCTGGTTACCCTACATTGTACATGTGGGACAAGCTGCCTCAAAATCTTGGACAAGTCTCTTTTTAGGATATTTGGATGATGCAAATTGACCTGAAATATCCTTTTACTGGAAACCAGGTCCTGTTGAAAGCAAATTTGTTTTATAAATATGACCAAAGAAAGAAAAATTAAAATGAAAATAGTGGTTACATTCATATCAAGCATCAACAAAATGGTGGTTAGCCCTTTTGAGGATATTGCAGGCACTATATGATTGATTAATTATGTTGATTTTGAATGCCAGTGCAAGATGAGTCCTAGATTTAGAGATGTATAAGACCTTTAAAAAACGTTTCTCTTCCAAATAAACATATTTTCTTTATGTACAAATCTAATTCTTTTGCTTTCATCCGAAGCAACTTGTCATCAACGTTTTTGAAATTCCTTCCAATCCAGGTTACAATGTAGAAATGTATATTTTGATAGATGACATAGAGCTATATTAGTGTATCTTTACCCTTCTTCTGCCTCAAGTATGGCAAAAAAATGTACGACAGGGGATCTATATAGCACTCTCACTGTTCTACTGTGCATGCATAATATAAGGTCAGTCCGAGTATTGATTGTGTGAAAGCCCCGGTCTTGACAGTCCCATTATGAAGACTCTATAAATAGTCTTACATTCTTACAAGTATCGTAGAATGAAGATTTAAGAAGTTATTGAGTTTATTGACGGCAAGGCATTATTGTATGACTCGAAACTTCTCCATATGTGTTTGTGTTGAAATGTAATGACTGAAAAGGAAACTTGGAGAAGACAGGGTATACAGTCTTACCTCATTCCTCAAATATCTAGGTTCGAGGTTATGCAAGGGGTTTTAAATAGAGGAGCTGTATGAAATGAGAGAGAATTTTAACTTGAGTGGAAAAAGTCTCATTGTACGATTATAATAATATAATACAGAAAAAGATCAAGAGAGACAGAGAGATAGAGAGAGAGAGAGAGAGAGAGAGAGAAGGAGAGGGATGTGGTAGGGGTGGTGGTTATTTTACCTGACTGCTAAGAAAGCATAAACGCTTGTACATGTAAGTAAGCAACCAGACGGCCGACAGCTTTAGGTCCTCTCCGAGGGACCTGGTAATGAGGATTAATGCCTCACCAAAGGGCACTTGCGCATCGCCTTGGTTTCGAACCCGGGTCACCGGATTACGAGACCACTGCTCTACCGACTGAACTATCGCCCCTCCTCAAGAGAGAGAGAGACAGAGAGAGAAAGAGAGGGAGAAAGAGAGAGAGGAAAAAGAGAGAGAGAGAGACAGCACTCTTTATTGTAGAATGTTTTGTTTATTGCTTTTCCCAGGTGCATCTAGAGATAAACTTCTTAATCTCCTATGTCCTATATTCACCCCCCACTATCCAGACTCGCTGTGAGCCCCAGATGATTTTATTGATTTCAAAAATCCCCAAATCTTGCAAAACAGCCATCGATGCTCCATTTCTGCATCCATAAACATCCTCTGGTTTAGGAAGGTCATTAAGAAAGTGTTGAATTGCTCCCTCTATATGTAGACAGTCTGCCTTGCTTAAAGTCAGTCATCATTTGTGGTAATGGTGCAATTTGTTAACATAATGCTCAAAATTTATTCTAAATGTTAACAATTGTGAAATATTTGACAGATTGTCATTGACATCAATTACAGACGAGTATTACTAAATATTGAATAAAAAGGAAAATTTACTCTTCTGGCAGAAGAATACAATTATGTAGTCCAACATGTGCATAACTTAGTTGGACATTTTCTGTGCGAGTGATCTATCTATCTACCTAACTATCTGATCATTTTATTAACAGGTAAATTATAACTAGGACTACAAGCTTTGCAGAATCTCTTTTCTTTCCTCAGTTTTTATTGAAAAACAGTTGGTTGACACGAAATAAGAACCTTTAAGTTTCCTTCTCACAAACAAATCTTTACTCTAGCGAGCGAGCGAGATGGAGATTATGTCTGCCATTAAGGGGAAGTGAGGGATGCATGAATTTCTTATTTTCCGAGGATTATCTTGTGAAGTGTGAAGCAATAGATGATGGGATTAAAGTTCCATTATTTTGTTACGGCAGAGATATTTTCGGATGATGTCAAGTTGTCAACAACATATCCAGATGCATTAAGGAGATGGATAGAATATAAGAAGGGTTTTGAATATTGTGAAAAATTGGGTTAAAAAATAATTGTCTCGAAATTTAGCGTTTAAACCAAAAAAATAATGTATGCAATTCAGCAAAAAAGTAATTATACGGAGGATATGGTAAAGCGGGTTTGGATTAGAAGAATTAAAGTTATTAAGAAAACATATCCTGGGGTCTGTTCTGTTCTTGAGATGTGAGGAATCTATCTATCTATCTAACTCACAAATTAAACCTTTTTTTTTCTTTCTGGAACACGATGAAGTGGTGTACTGTCTTGTTATGACTTAAATCTATATGTTTTCTCATTCTAGTGCTGTAAATGTTTAGATGAAAGGTGATAAAAGTCTTCCACCAGACATACAAGCTATAACTCATAGGTTGAAGATGACCAACGTGTAAATATGTATGTGGAAAATAGATAGACATGGACCATGGCAATAAAATTGCTTGAAATATTTACGATCTTTTTAATCCATTTGATTGCAAAGTTATTGCCTTTCATTGCTAGTTTGCAGAGAGATTACAAGTGGAGAGGAGGAGAAGGGCATGCAAAGCTGGAAAAGGGAAAGTGAATTCTCTCATACAAAAAAAGAGAAAAAATTGCACATTAGCGAGACTCAGTTCTATATGGAGTATTATACACTTACAGCTTCTTCTTTTTTGTTGGGGGGGGGTAGGGGTTTAAAAGAACAAGAAATAATGAAAATATTTTTCAAAGCATGGTCTGATGAAATAGATTCATTTTATCTCTTGAAAGAAAAATTTTGTTTTCATATGCATAACTGCAACTTTCGGCGAAGTGCCATCAGCGGGTGAAGGTATTAATTACTGCAATCTTTTTGTTGAAAGAACTTTCTTTTTAGAAGTCAAGTATGTTATGACTTAGAAATACCTATAATGTATGAAAGCAAAATACAAATGATTTAAGATGATTAATGTTTCAATTTCTCTCTGTTTTTTACCTTCAGTCCCACCAGTTGGTTTTGCTGTACCTGCTGTTTGAGAGGTAGGACCTACTCTATTGGTTTACTTCGTTTCTGCAAGCAAGCTACCCTTCAGTTCTGTTTCATCAAACCAGTCATGGCCCTCTGCACCCTCATACTCCTCCCATTTGGAAAATACTCAGACGGGAACTTTTCGTAAGTCAATTTACTCTTCATTATTCTCTGTATTATTTTTGCAACAAAATATGAAGATGGTTCAGATTGTAAAATAACCTTTATGTACACAATACAATTCTTGTGAAAGGCTGTGAAAAATATGTGTGGCTTCAAAGTACATTCGTATAAGTTTTAGTACAGATGGTTTTTACTGGTAGACTTGAGTGTAATAGTTTTTAACAGAAACATATCTGTTCAGCCATTGCCTTAGGAAAATTGGATGCATCCTGTATTGAGCCTATGGAATGGAAGATTTCAATAGTCCAACTTTAATGAAAATTCTTAAGATATTTAATCGATAGAATTATAGGCACATGATAAGAAATTTCCAAATGTCATGATCTGATATGTATTTTAGGATTGCCCACCCCGTATTAAAGAGAGAAAGGAGTTACAAGGCGAGCTATTTGAAGGAGAAGGAACATGAGAAAATGCATCATTTTCATATGATGAGGTTTCTTTGAATAGCCACCCGCTTATTGTCTGAGCATAAATAGAAACATGAAAGGCATGGGATATACTAAAAGTCAAGCTCTTTATACCCAAGATAGACTTTCAGCTTTAATTTCCTGTCATACATTTCTCCTTCTTCCTTGATAAATTCCTACTTTTTGATAATGATTCAAAGAATTATATCCTTATAATTAAGCCTTCATCATTTGCTTTGATGAAGGAGGAGAAGATACAATTGTGTTACGTTTGAACAGACTTCTTTTGTATTCAAGAGGGAGTAGAAATAGAATACCAAGTAATATTTTTTTAATGAACAGAGAAATATAAGTGCCACAATTTACAGAGAGGAAATTCTGTATATGGTACTCACAAACCTCTCTCTTGCCCTCTTTCTCTCTCTCTCTCCCTTTCTTGCTCTCTTTCTCTCTCTCTCTCTC
>BEXV01000682.1:114292-139292 GCA_003118195.1 Hemicentrotus pulcherrimus
CGCGCTCTGTAAGTGATTCGCACGCTTCGCGTGCTCACTACCGCCCCCCCTAAAATAAAATCCTGGCTACGCGCTCGAGTGGGTCATGAACAGACATTTGGATTAAACCAAAGAGAGACAAGTCCTATGAAGATTTGTAACACATCAATGCCATTTGGTTTGAAGGATACTGCTGCAGTAAGGCAATTACTGTGAAGGTCTTGTAAAGAAGAATTCAGGTGTTCTAAAAGTAGCCATCTAAAAATACAGTGAACAACTAGTGGTTGAGATGAGTGAGCTTGAAAATGGTTTCGATTGCAAAATGAAGCAATCAATCAACATGGTCCATTATATTTGGAGAAATATATACTATGAGACTGATATATTCAGTACCATCAATTTACAATCTTTATTTCAGTTCTAATTTTGCAAGAAAGTACCAAAATGAAGTGTAGATATAGCATTATCTGTATTGGCTTTATCACAAAGAAAATATACTTTGCTCAAGAACAAATATGCAATAGCGCCCTCTGTGTACTAATAATGGTTTTACAAGCACATGGTTGCATGCTATAAATTATAACCCGTGTTATAATGTCTGTATATCTGTGGTCTTATACCACTATGTATGGCCTTCTGATGTGATAACTTGCCTGAGATTGAGGTTATTTCTATCTAATCTCTTAAAAACACTCATTTCCCAAATATCTAAAAAACAACAAAATTTATGCATTATTTATTGCCTTTCATGCTGTCAAACTCTCTCTAAAATAGTGCCAGGGACATCATGGTTTCTTCCTCTCTCAAAAGAGAACTCACAAAATTATATAAAATTCAAAGTACTTGTATTAAATTTTAAAAATATATATATATATAGATGTTAAGGAGACAAACTTTTCAAAACATTGATTTGGCGATTAATATTTACAAAATTGAATATCAAGAGATTTATACTAACATTTGCCTGAGAATAGCCCTAGATTATATATAAAATATATATATATATATATATATACTTGCCATATATATTGGGATGCAAGGTGATTGGAGCTCTTTCATTTCTATTACTTTTTACTAATCCTTTTAGCTTTTCATTTAAAGATACATTAGTTGGATGGGTTTTTCAGGGCTTTTGAATAAACAATTTAATTGTCTCAGAATCTTAATCTTCAAATATTAAAACTAGTATCTGTCTAGTATCTGTTGTATTTTTAGGGTAGAGAGATGGGAATTTAATTTCTCTCAGAAATCCACAAATATGCTGTAATTTAACATTATATCATAAAGTTATGATATTAGATAATGATATGACTCTCATGAAAACATGTGCTAGTAGTATTTTTTTGTGTAATCATTTTTTTTCCTCAAGAGTATAGTGTATTAAGATGAATACTTATGTCTCATTTTTGATTAGTGTTCCACTATGAATTCAGACTATCTACTGAAGATGGGATTTAAATTGCACGGCACTATTCCAATGTGTCACTTCTGTTTCACGTGTTTTATTTTACAGGTAAAACTTCAATATCAACAATTTGAAAGATTAAAACTACAGCGGTTTGATTGTATTTGATTAAACATTGGGAAAAGAATCAATGGTGGGGAGTTGAAGTAAAATTGTATTTCAGATGTTTTGAAAATACAAAGTAATCTCTTTTAATTGAAACGAATATAAAGATAGAAAGCTAGAGTGAAGATTCACAGTACTAACTTGGCATTGCATCAGTAGACAAACTGAAAATAACATGCAGTACACACTGTACTTTTATGTTATATTTGTAAATGAGAAGATTAATGTAAAGAAGTAAAGACGATGGATGTCAATATAAGTATAAATGATTTGAACAGGCTTGGATATATTAAACAGAATAACACGATAGCAACTATTTTTGAAAATATCAACCCTAGGCAATTTCAGTAATCGTGTGGGCCACCTTTTAAAATGTGCGAGCATAACAACTAGGTAGTACATAATCAGGGGGGGGGGTGTTTCACAAAGATCCTAACTTGAACTTATCTCTAAGTTGGACTTAAAAATTATGAAAAGCCATTAGTGTCTTTGAAAATATTTTGTAAAAGTTATTTTGAAAGGCATAAAATGTTGATTCAAGTCATTCCTATTTTCTGTTATCAATGAGATTTCATGGTCTTGATGTGGAATTTATGAAAAATCTAAATTACTTAAATTTCTGCTATTGAATAGATTTCACTTTAAGGCTACAAATGGCTCTCCATAATTTTTAAGTCCAACTTAGAGTTAAGTTCTACTTAGGATCTTTGTGAAACACCCCCCAGAACATGATTTCTATGGATAATGGGATGTACAATAGGACATTGAAATTGCCCTTTTTTGTAAATAGTTGCGATCGTGTTGATGTAAATAGTAGGGCCTTGATCAGTTTTTGTGTTTGTACAGATAGAGAGACATTAAATCAGGGAAAATTAAAGATATCATAATTATTCTTGGGCAAATGTGATACGTTTTGTGGGATAGTTATGTCGAAAAGTAGGCTGCATTATGTCAAGGTGTGTCAAGCATGTGCTTCATGTAGATAAAAGAATAATACATACCTTTTACCTGTACATAATTAAACATTGACGAGGGGTGGAGAGATGAAAACAAAAATGAAAAGAAATTAGTTTTTCATTTAGGAAAGATATAGCCGATATTTTGAAAGTGTTCATTGGTCATCATCATTTTGATGTTACTTTTTTTATAGCTGATTGTAAGTACTTGTGAAGTATATATATATTTTTTGAGGAGAGTTCATTGTAATGTGTGCTAGCTTCTTTAAAGTGTCTAATTTCTACTGTGAAGTATTTTGGTATCAGTTGCAGTAAGATTTATATCATGAGTTAGAGTATTGCTTTGTGTTAGCTTTGTTGCAGTTACATTGTAATTAATCTGTTTCTTAACATAGGATGTTTTCACTTTAGGACATCATTAGATTGATTGATGTGCTTGTGTTGTACATGTTCTCATTTTCTCATACAAATGTTCTATGTCACATTAGTTTGTGCATTTGACTTGAAATATTGCACTTGGGCTTTGATTCCATTCATTTTGTTTGTTATCTCTAAAACGTTTCTATGTATGTCATTGTAAACTGTTTCCTGAATCACTGTAATCTGTATTTTAAAAAAATGCACTTGAGAGCCAATCTTCATGAGAATACTTTATAATATTGCACAAATGGCTGTTGATTAGAATATAGGCCAACTCTTGCAAAAGGGTTGAATTATTTTCTTGTTTTAACAAAAGTTGAAGATTAATATTCATGAAGAAGTTCAGAATAAAGCTGATGAAAACCTTGATATGTACTTAACCATAAATAGCTACTTATACAGAAGGTATGTTTAAGAATTGAAAGCACAGAAGCACAAATATGCAATTCAAATTAGCAATGGAATATACAATGTATCTCAACGTTTTAACCCTTATAAAAGTACACTAACCAAAAATTATACTTGTTCTGCATAATCAGCACTCTTATTATCCTCACTTGTATCAGTATAAACCAAAATATTCTCTCCTTTGCATTTGTACTTAAATCTTTCCACATAATCAGACTTGTATTCCCCCTTAAAATGCTCATGTAGCTATATACATTTTTAATTTGTACTTATATATTATGTATCTATTGGTGCGATCTGAACTCTTCATTAATCTGGCAAAAAGATACAACCATTTGTTTTTGTTTTAGGAATTAATGCTGGGACATGTATTTGATGATTCTGTAAACTTTAATTGTGAATGTGATATTCTTAGAATTCACCCTCAAAATATAAATTGAGAACTGTTCCAGGTTTTCTGCTCTATCGCATGGATATCATAATTACGAAAGTTCCCAAATATTTCAAAAATTACTCCAGCATAGAATATCATGTTCACTATGCTTTTTGTAAATAAATTGTACTTAATAATACCAAAGTGATATACTTAACTGCTACTTAAATCCCAACAATCGCTTCTCTCAATGATTTCTCACTTTATATCAACGAGTATGATATTATAATTAAACTATTACCTTGCATATTTCTTTTGGTCGCAATCCTTAGAAATGGCCCAATGTACTTAAAGACATGTTCCCATGATATACACTAATTTTAGTTTTAAGGAAATTTGTTAGACCCCCTGCAAGAAGTGCAGAATTGATTATCGATTCCTATAAAAAATATTTAAAATTCATATTTATTGTAAGTTTTTCTCATCATATTATCTAGTACAAACTTCAAAGTTCATGTTATACATAAAAGTTGTAGATATTTTCATGAAAGATTGAAGTATTGATATACTTGAAATAATGCTTTTTGTGCACAGTGTATTCATACTAAAAGCTTGCTATTTTTGTGCAAGAATGACAAAATGATGGCTCATGTAGATGAAGCATTAATCATTAGTGATCATCATATGCATATCTTATGAATACCTTTCATATTTTTGCTCCTAGCAGTAAGAAGTTTGCCTAAGGCTTGCCAGATATAGCAACATTGATGACGAGAAAGAGCGTGGCAAAAAAGCAATTGCTTTTAAAGAGAGGAATAGCAATGTTCAGTATGTCACTCGCGTACTGGTACACCCTTTGCAATTTTGTTTACTTTTTAATGATATACTGCAAATACATGTAGTAGAACTCGCCGGTTATTGTTGATTAAGCTTGCAAATGTGACATTTTCTAGAACATCAATTGGCACCATATTTTGCTCTATTTCAAAATTGAATGATATGAAGCCTTTTTAACATTCCCCATCTGAGAAAATATTGAATTAAATTCACTATCAAATTAAGTTTGTCCTGAATCGAAAAAGGGATATTGTGAATTCCTAGAATGCATTTAAAATTCAAATCAACAGCTAATGCATTTTAGAGTCTTGTTTAAAAAATAAAATAATCTTACTTTCTTAAAGTAAATGGGATGTTAAATAACTACAGTGTACGTGCAAATGACAGTATGATGGTGATGCACACAAAATGTATGGTGTTCCTTTTTGTTTTACAATTGTTTGAATCTCTGCTATTTGCAATCACTCCAAGACTTTTGAGAAAAAGCCTCTTTCAAATTGCTTAAACTGTTCACTTTTTCTTCACATTCTTTCTGATACAATGTTCAGTGTATTTGGACCAATGAACTTCAGTTTGGTGTCTAATTATAAGCACATTGTTCAATGTTAGCTTTCTATTTTGCTCGTGCACAATAAAATGTTTTCCCATGTTTATCCTAGCTTCGTCCAGTAAGAGTTGATATTCATACCTGTAGTTGTATAAAAATTTGAAGAAAAACCAGTATTTGAAGATCTATTTTGTCTAACATGTCATATGCTTTTTATGTATGCTTTCAACACTTGTGATATATAAAAAAAATCTAGTATTTATGCAGCAAAATGATTAAGTTGTTATGACTGTTCAGATATCATGTAAATTGTATAAAAGAAGAGTAAAGAATTAAAAATCTTGAAATTTGTGTGTAGATAAAATTATACTTGTCTGTGGTATTTGTGTTCATAGTTTGGGATGTCATATTGACAAGATTTTTGAAGTATCCATTAAAGTTACTACCGGTATGTCCCATTTGTAGGTCCAAAAAATGGTTAAAAAAAAGATTTAATAAATTTCAATGGCACTTGAAAGACAATACTTATTCAGAACTTCCCTCAAAACGAAAGGGTGTGAAATGGCTTTTTATGGGAAAAATTAGTTGTCGAATTGACAGAAGTGGATGCAATCATCCAAGTAATAGTCTGATTTTAGACCCTTGTACCGAATGGTTTTACATTTTGTGCTGCACAAAGATTCAATCGGTTTAATTTTGGCCATTACACATAGTGGGTTATTGATGTACGACATATGCTCATACCTGTTACAGCTTATTTTATGTATGTTATTACCAAAGAAAAACAGATGTCAGTAAGTCACTCAGTAGTGTCTGACAAGGAAGTCTAGCAAGTAAGCGGGTTTCCTTGCATAATTTGGATAATAGGACACTGCTAACATTTAAATTTCATAGATAGGACATACATGACATATTCACAATTCCTGCAAAGTTTTACAGAATTTGATGTTGGCTGCAAAAGGGACATACCGGGGGTAGTGTCTTTAAAAAATCAAAAAAATCTGAAATGATTCATTCAAATTTCAATGAAATTACCATCAGCAAATTGCTTCTTGGCATACTTCATCTACACAATGGAAGGAAGCAAATATTCACCTTCCGCACCAATCCTGAACAAACTTTGAAATATTTACCATTATCATCTTCATCTTCATTATTACCATCTACATGTATCACCATTAGCCATTACCAACACCTTCAACATACACACACACACTCTCTCTCTCTCTCTCTCTCTCTCTCTCTCTCTCTCTTTTCATCTTTCTATTTCCCAAGCACAAGCATTTTATCCCCAGCTTCATAATGAAAGAAAACAATAAATCAATATGAAACGCTCATTAACAGACATGTAGGATTAAGGTATTGAATATATTTATTTTTGCATTTTACATTATCACATTCAATGGTTAGGAGTTAAGTCATTTACATAAAGATTAAAAAGACTTGCTTTACAATGATAGAAGGCAATGTTATCATCACAAATACAACAAAAACCCATTTTATAAGACATATTAAATGGTTATAGAAGAAAAGATGGCAGTTCAAAAATAATGATTGCAAGCTAGATGGGTTTTATTCTTCAGAATTTGAAGAAATCTTAACATTGAAAATAGTGAATAAGTCTTTTTCCTATTTAAAGTCTTGTACCTATCATACTGATATATGAATACATTACAATGATATGTGTTTCAATTAATTTCTTTCATTCCACCAAAAAACTAATAACCAAAATGTATTATTCAAAAATCATTATTGTGTATACATGTAGATACAATGAGAGCTACAATACACTACCCTTCATTCACTTGTCTCGAATAAAATCTTTTGTTTCACTTTTTAAGTGAATGCTGCAATACCTCACACAAAAGTATGCAGTGAAATGTTGTCATGTTACAGCTGGCAGAGGGCTCAAATATATCAATTTCTCACTCAAGAAACAATGTGCACTTACTAAAGAAGGTGATGGTGGCATTAACTTTTAAAGAGTGCTTGACTATAATGTATACTGAAAGAGGGTGAAATGTACTACCTCATGTGACAACATATCAGTTCAGAGTATTCATTTTTAGTGGCCCCAAAACACAACCAAAGTATTGTCCATTAAACATGTCACTAACAATACTTACATGATCTGTGATGGTCGGTACCAATATTGGATGCATCTATATCAAACTGCCTCTAATTGATCAAATGAAGGCGGCTTGCGAATGGTGATAATGAAAAGTGAGGAGGTGATAAGCACTGGCTTACAACAATCAAATCGCTAACCCAACTAATCCGCAGGCATTGCCAAATCATTTGCGATTGGGAACGGTTTCAAAAGAGGACTAATTACAGTGGGTATTACAGAAATAAATGCATTGGTCTGTCGTTTTATTGGTCAAATTGAATAAATGTTGTGGCATTGAAATCGATTCTCCCTATAGTGTGAGCCAGTATGATGGAAATGTCAACTTTCTAAAGGCTAATATACACCTCAATTATATGTCACCAAAGTGGAGAATAAATACTGATTGGTTTTGATATAAGTTTCAAGATAGAGTAGGTATATCATGACAGTAGAGAACAAATTTGATTAATTCTTTACTCGATTTGAGTGCTTCAATACAACTTTAATAACTTGAACCCTAACTAACTGGAACTGTAATATTACATAAACATAAACCTCTATATTAAAATAATAGCATTGCCACAACCTGGAGATACAATTAATAACAATTAATACAGGCTTGTCAAAATAGAAAATGTATTCTCCATTTTGTTTAAACTGCAGTTACTATGGCAATAACAACAAATATTTGAGGTCTAACATTTTTCTTTCCCTTCTAATATGCTGGAGAAAAAAATAAAAGAGGCACTGAGGTATAACATAGTTTATTTTGATATCATGATATATCCATAGGACTTACTTGTATAATATGTTTACTTCTTGAACACTCACTTCATATGTGCTGAAGTACAAGTCAATATTAGAAACTAAACATTTACAAATGATTTTTTTCCCCTCTAAAGGATCTGAATACTGTAACGGCAGTGGTGTGTATTTATAAATACAGGCAGTCTGTAGATGAAATTTCTTCTGTACAATTTTACATAGATGAGTAGAGCAAGTTTATGATACAATATGATACACAGAATTCACACAGTGTACAAAGCCACTCTAAAATCTACAGGTGGAGGCTCATGCACAGTTTGTTCATTTCAACAGGTGCATTGTATATTTTTCGAAATCATACAAAGTTTAAAATTAAAGTTTTACATGGTAACAATAAAGTGAGAACTAAAGGTATCATGGAATTGCTTAAAATTGGCAAACTTTATTTGTTTCAACGTTTCTTTGCTGTTGGCGTGCTGTTTTTCGAAAGAGAATGCTAAACTCAACAGACTACAGTGTAATGATCCTATACATGCATTGCCATTGGCATATGTTGTGCATGTATGCACATACTCATAGAGAATCAACAGGTGCTTGTTACTGTTTCAAGAGTGATCAAAGAGAGTAAGGGAAGAGACACAGAGGGTAGGGGACAAGGGCAGAGACAATGATTTCTTATTGTGTAAAGCAATTGGCATAATTCAAATTAGAGTAGGAAGAATTCCTTTTTAGAAAAGACTTTGTAATGCTACGATGTCCCACTGAGAGATAGACTTTGGTGGTTAGAGGCAAACAATACAACCTCTCTACTTGAGCTATCATCCTGTTCAAGTTCCCCCTCAAACCTGAAAACAAAAGGGGGAGCCCTAAAACAGCGCCAAGTGCACTCTAGCGTGGGGGTGAGGCTCCTTGCCCATCCGCCTGGCAGGGCCGAGTTCTTTCTCCCCCGTTTGTGGATTTTGACGCAATTATGATCCTGATCGGGTATAGACACAGTCGAGCGGAAATCCCATTGTCTGAACAATGGTTCGACGATAATCGCTCTACTACGTAAGTGAGACAAAACAAGCAGAGACAAGGTTAGACTACTCGTATTAGATGCTGTGATCCAGGCCTGTTCCCCCGGCAGGGTTTGAATAGGTTTGGAGCTCCCTCGTAGCCTCTTGCACCATGCTGGGGCTACTCATACCAACAGCATCGTCACACATGGAGAGCCTTGGCAAAACAGATGCACAGCTTCTTGCAAGCAGTGGGAACATACAAGCTCACAAAGCACTGTTGGGTTCAGCAGGGGCCTTTTGTTGGTCCTCAAATTGGCTAATATAAAGCAAATTACTGAAGCCCTTTTTTCATAGAAATTCACAAACATCCACAGATAAGGAGATATGAATTATATTTTCATTAATAGCTCATCAAGAAACAATCAGCATGCAGCAAATAGAGCAGTGAATTCTAAAACAGGTTGGCTTTTGATAAATAAAAAATTATTCAGACTTGCAAGAGACAGAATATGCTAATTAATTACAAGGGGCAGTGAGGAATGAATACTGATTCAAAAAGAGTGCAAGAGTACAAAGAACCTCGCACTATGTGACATACGCCTGATACGATTAAATAGATATGTAGAAATAAATGGCGACAATAAACTAATTGACGGTGAAAAATGGATAAAATCATTAGAATGAACTTCGTTATTCACTTAAAAACAAGTCTTTCTTCTGATATACACTATGAATTATTGATTCTTTTAAAACAATGAGCGATGTCCTTAATACATTGCAAGCATAAAAATATTACCACCTGCCGTCACAAGTATGAAACCCTTCCAAATTTTAAAAAATCAATGGAGTCCACACTAGTTTGAATTCTAAAAGGGCATTAGAGATTTGGAACCATGAAATGGGTAATGGAACTTCTGAACAAATTACAGTAACCGAGGTATAAACCATATCCTGAAGGAATCACACTGTGATCGGAGGCTGCAGAAGATGTAACATAAATGTGATCTCATTCTGTTCTTTATTGCACATGTAACCAGGGTGCCTTTCATGCTTTGATACTGTTCATTTTAACAACATGTTGTTTTCTCAATCTATATATTATTTTCTTCTACTCTCCCTTTACCCGATTCCCAATAACACAACCACAAATATCATGCTCTGTTCAACCCCTTTGTTAGATACAAACATTCATGTATCAAAAACATAATCAGAAAACTGATCACACGGTTTGATACGGATAAAAATCCCTGCTATAAAGGATACAGTATTTGAGACTCGCATGCACTGTGTTTTCAACCGACACAGCTAGGAGAACTGCAATTTGATTTTAGGGAAAGAATGCTCAGTACCGTCAAAGACAAGTTTTGATCAAACTTTGTCAATGCTACATTAACAATAAGAATGTAAAAAGGGCAATTCAATTAGCATTCAAAGTAAATCCCTATGCAAGTGCTACCCATTGGTGTGCTCTTCGTTTCAATGAACCTTTTTTATTGACAGGAATACCTAAGTTGATCCCAAAAGGTGGGCAAAATACCTCCATTTTTACACTAATGCATTTGAAAAATGCGAGAATTTGCTACACTAATTGAGAAATACCAACATGTGCCCCTCAATTCTGTTGTAGCAAAACGTGTAACGAGTGAACTGAACATCATCTTCATCGGTCTATACTGTTTAAAGTACAGCGAGGTTATCATTGAATATCATTGTATCTAGGAGAGTTCTTCACAAAGAAACTCATCATCGTAACTCTCCTGACGGTAACCCCATCGACTCGCTTCCCAATATACATGTATGAGATGATTATTTGCAAACAACGGCAAAGAATAGGAAACGAGGACGACATGATTTGGACAAAGGCCTCAGATAGACCGGTGCTACAGGGGGAAGGGGTATAGCCTGAATGGGACAAGTCATTCTGAGATACAAAACTGTACAATTCAAGTTGGATCACAAAGCGATACCATCGATTGAAACCTGGAGAACTGACCTTGTGGTTCCTTTCCTGAAAGACTATCCTAGGGCTGTTCTGTGGTAGTTCCATTATTGACATAATCTTGTCTAATAATTTGTACTTTTTTTCTCTCTCCTTCTCCTTTTCCCCTTTCCTCCCCATGGCCAGAGGGATATACTCATCAAGGATGGGTGCTATAAATCGGGAAGCATCTTTTGTATCCAAATATTGGTTTGGGGAACTGTTTGATGAAGGTAGACTAGAAAAGTACAAATGGTTCTGTGCTCATTTATACACGTACACACAAATTTTGAATCTCAAATTTTAGACTTAAAGACGTTCCTTGACCCACTTTTGTATCAAGTAGTCGAAAAACCCTGCTTGAAATACATGAACTGGGACTACAGAGGACAATGCAAATGCTGCATGTTAGGATCATTACTACAGTACAACAACAACAGATAGGAAACATCATGGAGGTACATGTGTGTTGCAAAAGGATTTGTGTGTACTAGTTTCCATCATAAAAAATACAATTAGACAGAAATGTCGACAGAAATGAGTTGTTCAACTAGAACTGAACAAACAAAAACAGTTCTAGAAATCAAAACAAATAACATGTTAGAAATACAGTTTGTTCTTTCAGAAGATTTTGTTTAAAGTTTGCCAATAACAGACTCACATGACTACCAAGTACAATGGCACTATACCCATACATGTAAATGATGACTGATCATTAGTTAATCATACTCTACTTCAGAAGACGTTCAACATTCTCAAGATATATGCATGCAAAGCGTTGCCAGGCTTGCCTCATATCATAAAAAGTTGCAATTGATCAAAATTGATAGCAATTCAGTCCTCTGATTAATCGCAAACTACCAAACCCCTCGTCTCTTTACTATCTAGTTGCGATTGACATCAAGTAGCAATACATGCTATGACTTAATTGCAACTGTTTGTGAGATGAGGCCACAAAATCATTTTGACCTGGGTTCAAGAAAATGCCAAGAACCTACTTCACTTTTTCTTTGTAATGTATCTTGAGGCCACAGTGTATATCCATAACTAATACAAACCAAAATAAGGGTAATAAAATGCAAGCTCTATTGACAGAACCATAAATACTGTTAAAATTCCATATAATATTTTTGTACACAAGTGCAGTATTCACATAATATGATACAATGAAATGGCAAGGATTGAATGCAAATGGTCAAATCAAATATGGATGAAATATATGATACTTCAAACAAGAATAAAAGACAGCAACAAATAAAACTGAAGAGAAGTTCTACATGACAAAAAACATTTCCAATGCAGCTTGGTACACATCACAACACACAAGCATTCGTTAATCGATAAATGTATAAATGTAAAGTCATCATCCAAACAATTACGGTATAATAATGCCTGTTGTCGTAATTGTGATAAAAGTTTGGAGAGCAAAGATAAACGAGTCAAGCTCCTCTACAATAATGCAGATCTGAAGATATACGGTTGCTGTTAAATGACGGAAGCTTTTACATGATGATCTAAAGACATGACTGTTCCCTTGATGCTGTGCCATCTTGGAGCCAGAAGGTCTTTAACTCATATACTTAAACACAGTGTTAGCGCCCTTCTGGCATTGAACAGATGATATCAGTGCCCTTTAGACTTAACATACAGTCGTACAACAAGCTCCATGTTTATGTTTCATAGGACAAGACTGGAAAACACTTGGTCTCTGTACTATATCAACTTCTCCTTGAAATTACTGACCGTGATGTGGGAAACTTCCAATAACTGGGCGTGAATGGCACTATTTGCAACGTGAATAATATTTTGATACACTAATTAAAAGGTCACTCTATTAATATTGACTCCATCCCGGGGTGAAATTTACAGAGAACGAACAATTATGAATATACCAAAACATGGAAGGAATACAGCCTGGGAGGCCGGCCGTTGGGAGATACGTCCAATGGAACAGAAACTGAATTTTAAACACAAACAGTCGTCTTTAGAAGTTACATGCAATTACGCGGTTCAAGAAGCCCTTTTCTCTCTGGCAAAGCCCCCTCCCTTTTCTCTACCTCTCTCCTTCTGACCGTTTTTTTTTTTTTTCTTCTCCGTTTCTTTCTCCCCTCTTCCTCTCCGTTTCTGGAGGGGGTATTGACGGCGGAGAATGGTGAGGCGCAGCTAACAGTCAAAGTTGACTGGTTCATTGTGAGGTTAGAGAGGTCAGTCGTCTTTGTGTACATGAATGCAATGCCCTAGCTCCCTCGCTTAAATTACAGATTTCAAATTCCCTTTGACGTAATCTTGACTGGTAGACTTGGCTGCCTATTCTCCGGCCCTCCAGTTTCACTGGATTCTGTAAAACAAATTCTAGGATTCAATCAGACTAGCTAGATTATAATCAGTAACAGCTCTTTAAAAAAACGTTTTGGCCAAAGGTTGGAGTTTGCTACACTTACTTTGGAGGTACAAAAAGTATTAATATAATAATACTGTCTGATTGTATTTATTGAAAATGGAGGTTTATAGAGAGAAAAGTCCATCGAGTGGCTTTGAGAGGGTTGGAGAAAAAAGGTAGTTTTACAATTTGAACTGAAGTACAGGTCAAATGTTTCCTTCGTTTTATTTACCCAGATAACTTTTTGCAGTTTCACTACACTTAGTATAACTTCTACAGATGGAGTCATGTTCATACACAAACAAAGTTTTCATCATACAATTTTACCTTGGTAAAATAAGGATAGCTTAAAGAGGTGACATATTAGGTACAAAAGATTAAACTTTGCTTGGAATATGAACATGGGCATAGAGGAACAATCTGTTTGTTTTGCTGCTTGAAGCATCAGGTGTAGAAGAGGTCATGGAGAGACATAAACAGAAGACTGATAACAATCTGAGCTTGGCCTTGATCAATGTTTAGCTAAAGACAGAGAAAAACACCTTGAAAACCAATCAGTCTGATGTTGAGATAGCTGAACTCCTCTTCTAAACATGCATCCTGGGAAACGTCCTTATGAGGTCATCTGACAGGCAAGTGACCTCTCGGTCAGTGAGTCAAAGCCCAGATGGACTGCCGGATGTTGGACATGGTGAAGACGCGGGTGGCTAGCTGAAGCAGCATGTGACGATATCATCTGTTGCACACATGTGTTCATTCATTCGATGTACCTGTGATGGTTGTGTCCAAGAATGGGTGTGAGATCACAGGGACTGATTCCAGCCTCGTCCACCTCTCTAGCCACCTTCTTGACCACCGACAGATGCGCAACGCACCCCAGTTGTGCCCTACCCAAGACGATCTGGCCAGTCATGAGGTAGTGGCCTTCCAGTTTCTTGACCCCGCACCTGGTGGGAGTCGTGATAAGGCCGTAGTACCGACTGTGCTTGCCCGGCAGGAACACCGGGTCTCTCTGTCTGTACACCATTCCTGCGGCAACATTGATGTATGTCTCCCTCGTGCTCTCTTCCGGGGTGACGGCCAGCATGCGACCCTTGATAGCTGCAGGAGAAATGAGAAGGAAAAAATGAGATGGAAATGGAATAAGTCATAAGGATTTAATTAAAAAAGGAATAAGTCACAAGAAATTAATCAAAATAGGAATAAGTCATACATGTAAGGGCTTAATTAAAATAAATAGGTTTCACAAGTTCATTTTGATTGAAAACTGAAAACAGATGAAAATTCAATTTTTGTTTAGACCTGGTACAAATGGCTCAACCGTTTAATACATGTACATGTATGTAACCATCTTTATAACTAGAGATGCAAGTTATTCTTTAACCATGATATCTTGATTCCAACAACATCTCCATGTAATTTTGCAATTTCAAAAAGTATGTACTATTCACTGCCAAAGTATGATTAATGTGGCATTGAGATTGACCAGTTTCTTTTTTCTCCCAGCTACCATTATTAAACTTACCTGGTACCCCATTAACCCAATTTAAATCTAATATTCCAATTTCTATTATACTTTTAATAAACAGCACATCCTATTCCATTGTACTTGATTATTTCCTATTCGATTCTCCAGCCAGTAATCGTTTCACGAACATAAACTTATCAAAATCATCTTTTACTAATAACTAATAAGTTCATTTGAATAGAAAACCTACAGTGTACTATAAATCAGAAATGTCAGTTAAACTAAAAAATGTTTAAAAAATCAGTTTTAAATATTCATATTGGCTCAGTATTTAAATCCATTTAGAACCAAAATCTTAAGCGAAGGAAACAACTTCTTTTTTGCACAGTTAATTTGCAGGTTTTATTGACAGAAAACTTAAATCACACAATGTAAACAGACTTACCAAAGTCACTGCTGCAAAATGCAGCGACGATTTCACCGCCTTCACACTTTCCGCATTCTGTAAATATAACCAAACAAAGAGAAAAGTTTGATAAATACATGAAATATAAGAAATACAATGCAAATATGGTATATACAAGGACAAATAATTTTTCAATGAACTTCTAGATGAGATACACCTCGCTGGAACAATGGCAACCTGACGTAAGCTGCCATATGATAGAAATTGTATTGCTTTAAATGAACTGTATGTAAATACATAGTGGAAACAGAGCATGATAAATGCATTCCACCATGTCTGTTCAACAAACAAAAATACAAGTAGTATATTCATTCTGTAAGCTCAGAAGCCATAGCTTGCAAGGTCCCAACCTCATTATTGCATGCTTACTTTAAAGAAGTAAACACAACCAGCGTCTAAAGCATGTAGTCTAATTTAAGTTGAGTCAGGTACCTTCCGTGCCATAGAATTCTTAAAAATATTAAAGATTTAAAGAAAAGGAACTTATACAGGTGTAGCACAATACAAGTGTCTTATACAGGTTGGAAAATATGAAACTATCTACACTGCATAGGCTGCAAAAAAGTAAAAACTCATCAAGAAACTTCAATGAGAATCATGCTTTATGAATATATTATTTGTGTTTGATTAGAAAATATAAACAAAAATAAAAATTGAACTTCTTTATCTTTTGCATTTACAGTTATAATAGAACTGTAGGGTTCAGTGGAGAAAAACCTTTGGAATTGATTTGACCAATTGCCACTCTTTTAAACCTAAAATAATTAGTTGAGTTTATGATGCATGATGCCTTGCAATACCACTGAACATCTGTTTTCACTTTCTCTGTAGACGATTATGAAAATAATTGATTTGAGTTTCATGGAAATTTCACCTGCTACCAATTACACAGCCCAGTTGGAAGGATTAATCAATCGTGGAAAAGATAGGAAGGTTATTCTCACGATTCTCACACACAAATTGCATCAAATTGCAAATAATAATGCACCAGATTGTTTCAATTTGATTGCTAAGCTACCTTTTATAGTTGTTCCTAAGATTAATTCCTACCGATTCAACAGGTTCACATTCTCTATTTCAAGAAAATAAGGGAGCATAGATTTACATCTTTTATTACTATTTTAAGAACCCGTTTCACTGATTAGAGAAGTTTAGTTTGGTTTGGTTTTAATACACTGTAGTCTCTTTGCGTACATGTATGGACTAGTTCTTATGAACACTGGGTGTGGTTCTAGAATAATGATTAATGATTTGGGGGCTTGAGATTCTTACATTCATTTTCTACATGTTCCTCACTTAAACTTGTTTATAATCAAGAAAAATTGTGGGGCTTAAAGAATATTCTTTTCTTAAGGGGGGCTTGGGGGTTCAAGCCCCCCCCCCCNCCCCTCCCTCTAGAACTGCTTCCTAATAACTGTGATAAACAGGAATGAAAGAGAAAATTGAACAATTCTAGGCCTTGCATTTGTGACAAAGCAAACATTCTAGTACTTAAATTTCATTATCCATACTGCTCTCTATTTGACCCTCGGGTGTTGTGGACTGTTTGAGATACCATACAATGTACAGATGTTCCAGGCAAATAGTGGTTATTAAATCATTGTAATCTTAAATTATTATTGGAAACCATCAAGCCTTCTGTTATTTTCTCTTTCGTCCATTACCTTTGCATCTTGCACATTGCTAGTAAAATTGCTAGCCATTTCTACAAGTTACAATTAAAGTTCTCAATAAATCAACATAATTCGAATGAAGCATTATACCTTTGTGCATAGGCAACAGGAATGTCAAGCCTAATTACAGAAAGGGAATGCAATCAAAGTTCAGACAAGTTTCCAGTTTATATCAGCAGGGTATCACCATTCAGGAGTTGTGTTCACACTTTGAATTTCTTCCACTTTAAATCATCAACAATTTACTTTTCTTACTTAGAATGATAATCAGAGTATGAATGCTTTTTTCACTTCACTGCAAACTTATCTTCACAAAATTGAATGAGAATAAAAAACGAATATGTTTGAATTATATATTTCAGAAGGGAATTGGCTTTTCTACAGAGAAATTGCCAATAAACCCAATGTCAATTAAAATCATAAAGAGCTATTATCGCCAAAAAAAAACTGTTATGACTATAAAAGAATAATTCATTTCCTATCACACAAAATGTGACAAGAAGAAAAAAAAGGAAATATATTTGGTTAAAATCACTAGTGGCAAAAGTCAAACGCTCATTCAACTGTTTGTTAAACATGAATGCAGTCAGCGGCTTCTGCAGGAGACAATCGCAAACAAAGCTATTGACTATTATTGGAGCCTGGTTAATCTCTTGACTCCCAAATACCCTATTATCCTGAAATACAAAAGACTTTGAGCTTTTTATACCCACTTCCTATTGACAAGTTCTCTGCACCTGCTGGTTTGTTTGGCGATGGTAAACATTTCATATCATTAAAAATTTGTGGAGGAGCTCTAATATGAACCATGGAGTTAAAACTTGGAGCAATTTAATGTCTGTGCAATGTAAGAAGGCATAGTCGATTTACACGTAAACAAATGTTTCGCAGTGCACATGCATGGCAATGTGCATCTACCTTATAATACATTCATATGCATTTAGTATGTGTTAACGTTGTTTACATTTACAAGGTACAATGTACATATTTATTTGAGAATCAAGATTGGACTGCACAAGGTGCCAATAGTGACATTCTTCATCAGTAGAACATTTTAACCCATCTGAGACAGTTTTATGTTCATCAAACAGGCACTTCCTTTTTTATGATATAAATATGGTTGAAATCATTTAATACTTTTCTAGACTTCGTCATATTCGGAGTAAATGTCAGGTTTTATTTGACCTGGCATTGTTTTTACTTCTAATTTCTAAGAGCAGATATAAAGTCGTGGTTGAACTTGATACCTGAGCAATAGGTCCTCAAGGAGGAGCACAAGATGAAATCAAAGGTGGAGTGTAGCATGGAAGAAGGGGAGAATATCTAACGCTTTATGAAATAATAATGTATATATCCACCACAACTATATCCACAAAAAACTATAATTATTAAACAATTAATGCTATACTATTTAAGTTTCCTTAACAAACATGTAAGCCCACTCGCTGTTAAAAACTCAACAAATAAATAAACATGAACTTTGAATAAAGACATATCACATGCTTGTTAGCTTGATGGGTTCCATAAGGGTTAAACGTTTAAAGCTAAAGACCAGTTATGGTCATGCGATTGCATTGTGAAAGAAACGTTGTGAAATCGATCAGAAAAGGTTGATCATCTAGCATATAAGTATTGGTGTGTATTGCAAGGTTCTGGAATCATCAAAATGATAATAAATTTGGCCCAGTATTTGTAAAGTTACAAGCACGTTACACAGAAAGATGTATATGGGACTATACGCACACATGCACGACATGTGCGTTTATCTCTCACAGGCCATAGATAAACTAATTTACCAAATATATCAATTATTAGGTGGTTTTTTGGCAAATATTTTATCATCATGTATTAGTAAAAACATATTCTTTCACATGATTGGTAATGAGAGCTTCCATTTCATTTTTTGAAATTTGGGCGTTTCCAATACTGGTCTTTACCTTTAAACTAAATTTTTAATTGATGAGATGAAAGTGTATTTCTCTTCAATACAAATATCACAAGTATCACAAATAGCAAGAGAAATTGAAAAGAGAATAACTACATTGTACCCTTATCCCTTCTGTATGGATACAATTGCTGATACTGATATTGAGACCTTTGTAACCATAATGCCTAGCTATTCCAATTTCATGGTGTGACAAATAAGAATCACATTTAGGAGTCCTACATGTATGACTCATAGTTGTAATCTGTTTTCAAGACTTTTACCAAGTCTTTTCAGTCTAAATTTGTAATGTCTTTTCGGCATCTTCTCCAGTACAAAAGTTAAGGTGTCCTTTGAAAATGTTTTTCAACACACCATGAGGTTATAAACTTATGATTAATATGCCCTGCATTTAAAGCCAGATTTGCACCTATTATCGTCTAAGGGTGTCCAGCGGTTAGATTTTACACTTATAAATTCATGGAGGGGGGGGGCCTACCCATGCCTCAAATTTTATTCACTTTTGCTTGAATTTTTCTTTTGAGATTTGCTGACCCCGATGCGGCTGTGTTAATCATGGGCAAAGTCCTGCGATTGGACAATGGTGTCCTGTAAGGTGGCACACACTTCAACCCAAGGGTGGTAGTAGCGAAGGTGTGAGGCGCACAATGGAGAACCTACAATTAAACGGGATTTCAATTTCAAGGCAGTGTTGTGAAATGGGATTGAGATAGGGCATGGTGTGAGAGCCTAAAGTTTCTTGTTATTCTACTACCTGTGCAGAGCTGCCAACCTTGTGCGACCAAAAAAAGGAATCATGATGGCAGAAAAAAGGAATTTCAAGCAAAAAAAAGGAATTCATAAAAACGAAACTTACAACCACGGGCGATACACTTCCAATGCAGAAATTCATTCATTCATTGTGCTGTTTTTTCCGTACAAGCAGGAATTGGGGGGGGGGTATTAATTTTGGTATTACCGGCATTTCATTCTTTTTGGGAATCTTTTTTTTTCAAGTATGTTTTAAATTTAGTTATTAAAAAAAACGACATATTTTATGAAGAAAAAACATAATACCATAATTTGGAGGAAAAAGCGGAGTAATTCCGGCAAAAATGGAATGGTTTNTGTAAGCCCACTCGCTGTTAAAAACTCAACAAATAAATAAACATGAACTTTGAATAAAGACATATCACATGCTTGTTAGCTTGATGGGTTCCATAAGGGTTAAACGTTTAAAGCTAAAGACCAGTTATGGTCATGCGATTGCATTGTGAAAGAAACGTTGTGAAATCGATCAGAAAAGGTTGATCATCTAGCATATAAGTATTGGTGTGTATTGCAAGGTTCTGGAATCATCAAAATGATAATAAATTTGGCCCAGTATTTGTAAAGTTACAAGCACGTTACACAGAAAGATGTATATGGGACTATACGCACACATGCACGACATGTGCGTTTATCTCTCACAGGCCATAGATAAACTAATTTACCAAATATATCAATTATTAGGTGGTTTTTTGGCAAATATTTTATCATCATGTATTAGTAAAAACATATTCTTTCACATGATTGGTAATGAGAGCTTCCATTTCATTTTTTGAAATTTGGGCGTTTCCAATACTGGTCTTTACCTTTAAACTAAATTTTTAATTGATGAGATGAAAGTGTATTTCTCTTCAATACAAATATCACAAGTATCACAAATAGCAAGAGAAATTGAAAAGAGAATAACTACATTGTACCCTTATCCCTTCTGTATGGATACAATTGCTGATACTGATATTGAGACCTTTGTAACCATAATGCCTAGCTATTCCAATTTCATGGTGTGACAAATAAGAATCACATTTAGGAGTCCTACATGTATGACTCATAGTTGTAATCTGTTTTCAAGACTTTTACCAAGTCTTTTCAGTCTAAATTTGTAATGTCTTTTCGGCATCTTCTCCAGTACAAAAGTTAAGGTGTCCTTTGAAAATGTTTTTCAACACACCATGAGGTTATAAACTTATGATTAATATGCCCTGCATTTAAAGCCAGATTTGCACCTATTATCGTCTAAGGGTGTCCAGCGGTTAGATTTTACACTTATAAATTCATGGAGGGGGGGGGCCTACCCATGCCTCAAATTTTATTCACTTTTGCTTGAATTTTTCTTTTGAGATTTGCTGACCCCGATGCGGCTGTGTTAATCATGGGCAAAGTCCTGCGATTGGACAATGGTGTCCTGTAAGGTGGCACACACTTCAACCCAAGGGTGGTAGTAGCGAAGGTGTGAGGCGCACAATGGAGAACCTACAATTAAACGGGATTTCAATTTCAAGGCAGTGTTGTGAAATGGGATTGAGATAGGGCATGGTGTGAGAGCCTAAAGTTTCTTGTTATTCTACTACCTGTGCAGAGCTGCCAACCTTGTGCGACCAAAAAAAGGAATCATGATGGCAGAAAAAAGGAATTTCAAGCAAAAAAAAGGAATTCATAAAAACGAAACTTACAACCACGGGCGATACACTTCCAATGCAGAAATTCATTCATTCATTGTGCTGTTTTTTCCGTACAAGCAGGAATTGGGGGGGGGGTATTAATTTTGGTATTACCGGCATTTCATTCTTTTTGGGAATCTTTTTTTTTCAAGTATGTTTTAAATTTAGTTATTAAAAAAAACGACATATTTTATGAAGAAAAAACATAATACCATAATTTGGAGGAAAAAGCGGAGTAATTCCGGCAAAAATGGAATGGTTAGCAGGCAGCTCTGCCTGTGCACCTTCAATAACTTTTCTCTCTTTATGCTTTATGGACTTTATACATACATCTATCTTTATATCAGTCTACCATTTTAATCCAGAGTACAAATCAGTGGTAAATAATACTCTCAAAGGAAAGGAGATGGTGCTCATTATGTTAGAGCTTGTACTTAAAGGGTATATTGCAATGTTCTCAAAGTGCGGTTAAGCACTCTACAGCCCATCTGCAGAGAACCACAGGGGTATTTACATATCCCTTCAGCAAAGTTAACACCCCTCTAGCTCCTCATTAGCACAAGCACATAATGTGAATTCAATTGAAGAATGAAGATACATGTCATTTGAAGACAATTATTCTTAAATTCTTGACTTAAGGGCTTTCAAACACATGTAGATACAATGCATATCATTTTTCATCATCGATTATTATCATCATCATCTTTGAATTATAAAGACTGTCCTGAAAGTCTAGGTCTGTTGTGATGTAGGTAGCACAGAAGCAATGAACCTGGGCCGTTGCTGAACAATGAACATTGTGTCAAGGCATCAATCATATAATCAATACACTAACAAAGGCTTACTGAGCAGGGTTAGGAACAACGAAGTGTGAGATCGGGAAATTACCAAATGTACACACATGCACTGGATGTCTGCAAGTATAACATGTCTAAACACATCACTGTTTGCACATCATATTGTGCAGAAGTTAGAATACATGCAACAGTATACAGTGTATGTGAACATCTTTGTTGGTGATTGGTTTTAAAATTTAAACATGTTTGTGTGCATAAAGGCCTTACAGGCAAATGCATGGTAAATAACATCAATGATACCCTAGAAACATGAATATCAGCAATCTGAATGCTTGCAAAATATCTAGACAACTAAATGACAAGTTCAGTCATTCTAAGATAAGATGCCCTAACAGAACATGAAAATGATATTGATCTCTCTATTCTCTAACACCTACTTATTACTGAATAACCCTTTAGATTCTGGCTCTACACTTCAGCAAAAACCAATACAGCACATTCATCAGAGTAATTAACAGTTAGAACATGGAGATGTCTAAAGCAGGGTTTGGTACATAGGGTAGTAAATAATAGGACATTACCCCTACAGTAATGATCCCCTGAGTTACGTGCAGAGTTTTGGGGGTAAATACCCAAAGGATGTTTTAAGTAGGCCTCTCCTCATCAGCTCGAGATTGCCCAATATCCCGCTATTTTAACTATCCCGATCGCAAATTATCCAGCTATTTTGCGTCTTCATCTGCCAGCGTTAGCGGGATATTTGGTCTAGATAATCCTCCCAAGATATCTTGGGCTGGTTTGCAAAATATCCTCCTATTTGTGCATCTTCACCAGCCCGAAGACTCTAGTTAGCAAGAACGCTGAGCAAAATATCTCGAGCTAATTTCCCCGGACTCGAGTTTCAAGTTTCGAGGTCGAGTCTCTAGCTGATGAGGACGCAATTTGTAACAAATCAGAAATATCTGGCTATTTGGCAATCTCCAGTTGATGAGGACAGGCCTAGTGAGGGTAGTGACAGTATTGGCAGACAGAATTAGCGGGAGGCAGGAGTGGGATAATGACCAATCTCTCCTGAAGGACAGGATTATTTGGCTTTTCGCTTGCTGTGGGAGTAATCAATGTAAGAAGCTTGAGGTCAGATAAGTACATCTCCTTTAGAATCTTTGTTTTTAATCCCACCCCAAGGTATGGCTAGAAGCGATAATACAGGCGTACATGTGGCATTAGGGGATATTAATGGGAAATTTATCATGGTAGTGTAACTTAAGTATGTTCAAGCCCTGAATGTAGTTCTCATTAAAATGACAAGTTGTCCTTGAATTTACATGAGGATTGTCTATCCATGTTAACAATGTTTAATAATGCAATGTGATCAGTTGAGACAGAACCTGTAGCCTACGAAGAGCCATTCTCAATGGCTTCTCCGGGCCAAACAAAAATGACACTTGATTAGACTTTTGGATGATAATTTCATGTCTCAAATTTCTAATTGGAGACTCATTTCTGATGTCATGAAAATCAAATAAAGATCGTACAATAGGCACAATCCTTCATTTTTAGCAATTAGATGATGAATTGGAACAGGGCAAGGAAACAGAAAATGATGACATGCTCCCATGTACTGTATTTACCTGTTCTCCAAATTTATAAACACATCAGGTTTTACGAAATAATTGACTTAATATGGATATTTATTTGAATTTCCACTGATCAGAATCTTTCTGACTCATTATATTAAATTCTTTGTTTTCTATTCTGAGAATTCATTTTCTTTTCTGTGGTCTTTAGCACAAATACTTCCAGCCTCTTTTCTGTATGGCTATGTAAATACCAGTACCCTCTTCTGCCAAGTTCTAAATGTGCATGTAAAAGCTGGAAGCCTTTAAAGTGAATAAGATAAAGGCAGAAAACAGTTAGCCCATACCTCAGAAGGACCTGTGGACAAACTCAATACAAGTTTACCAGAAAGAAGCTTAGCAAAAGTCAAGCCTTCCTAACTTTTGAGAGCTTCTACCACTTCCTAAAAGTGCACTGTTCTGAAACAACGGATACAAATTGTCTTTTAAATTTGGAAGAAAGCTTTGGAAGAAAACCTGCCAGCATTTAAAAAAAACAGTTAAGTTCCCCCCCCCCTCCTTTCTCATCTGGTCTCTGTACCACTTTGACTTTCTCTTCCTTTGTGAGGGAACGCAATGTCAAGTGCATGCACAATACATGAAAACAAGAATGGATTTCCTTGAAAAGCCATAAGATATTCATGAACAGATATAAAACAAAAGAGTGAAAAAGCACCAGCCAAAAACAAAAATGTAAGGGGGGAGAAATGTCACTTTCTCTGGGTAATTGCGCTAATCCTTCTCCTAAACAAACTCAATACACGTGGATCAGCATGGACATGCCAAGTCCTATTCTATTGAGTACTGGTGCTCCAATAGGTGCTCAGTTGCTCACAATTGTGTGACTTCAACCATACTTTAAATGGCCATAGCCTCAAGAACGGGACGCGTTACTTCATTGATTAATTATGCATGTGGGAAGTTGGAAACATGGTCTTACACCCAGAAAGGACCATTCATTTCCATGAGAAAACTCAAGAATGGCAAGAGCAATAAAGACAAAGCCAGACTGCTGTGTCACTTTTTAAAACCCTTTAGATGTGGTGGTAGAAACAAGGCCTGCTTCAAGAACTTCTGGAATACAGGCCAAAATTCTCAAATATAATTATTCCTCTGCTAATGTAATATTAGTCAAGTTTTATAGTAATTATAAGCCTATTCTTCATGAAAAGTTAAAAGAGGAATAAACAGACATGCACCAATGTATCAAAATCTAAACCCACAAAAGAAATGATAATTACTTTAT
>BEXV01000682.1:140817-152089 GCA_003118195.1 Hemicentrotus pulcherrimus
ACCTCCATTGCCCCACAAAATACCCCACCCCTCTACCCCAGATTCTTTCTTTAGCTATCTCTCTTTCACTTTCTTTCTCTCTCTCTCTCTCTCTACACTCTAGTTCAGTCTCGGATGAGGAGACAGTTTTAAACAGAATTCCTTATATGGGTATAGTGTGAGGGCAGAAGATATTTGTAGTTTAGGGTTTCCAATGTCAGTGCAAAGGAACGGATCCTCATGGGTCTAAATGTCCCTGAATAGAGGTACATGTAGGAGTATGCCTACATTTAATCTACATGTAGCTATATCTCAGAGGAGCTAGCTATACATTGTATATACCACTAACATGTACATGTACATTACATGTTGTACGACTATATATTTGTTATGACCTATAAAAATGTATGAGTAGCTACAGTTCCAAAAGTCCGTTTTGCATTGTGCTCATGTATCACATAACGTTTGAAAAGCTATGAATGTACTTGTACTTGTACATGTAATTTACAATGTGCTACAAGTTTAAATTGCAAGAACAGAATGTTCAACAATATCATTTAATGCCGTTCTGGTCATTCAAAATGTAAAGCTTTCTATCATTCAGTATTTTCTAGTGAGAATCAATGATTACACCTTAATGTCTGAAGGGTCTGTGTTCAATGATAGAATTAATGCCCTTTTGGCTCCAAACAGACAATAATAAGGGTTAATACCCCCCCCCCTCACACACACACACACCCACACTTTCAAAAAAGGGAAATGTGACTGCAAGGGTACTACACCCAAGTAAAGTTTATATTTATAGTCCTGATACATCTACATGTACATACATGTAAATAGTTAAAAGTGCCACCATAGTTTAGGGCCCTTACTTCAATGGTATTTTGAATCAACCTGTCTAGTAATTCTGGGAAAAAAGTATCTGCCATTCTGCCAACATGTATTTCAGAATATGTGTGAACCTTCAGATCAATATACATATAAGGGAAGGTGTGAGTATGGGAACTGCTACATGAACTTACTCAAAACAACCCACCACCAGGTACTGCCCGTAATTGTTTTCAAATATGTGTTATTCAACGTGATTATTTTCCCACAATTGGAATCCAAATTTTGCCCATAGTATGTGTGTAGTGTATGTGTATTGTCTGTTGTGGGAACTCTCTATCTGCAGATGTTTATACATACTTCTAACTCAACAACCAGGTACCAATAAGCATAGAAAAAATACTTTTAAAATGTTTGGACACTTTGGTGGGAATGCATGTTGAAAATAATAATGAATAAATAATGAATAATAATTAAAAAAAATGAATTAGAGAAATTAAAAGTGGTAACTCATGCATTGATCACACTATCATATTATTAATACCAATTCAGGTTGCTCTCATCAGACAACTTTTAAGAGTTTGAATTTCAACAGAAGATGATCCCTTCAAAGATAAATTAAACAACTTTGATTTACATGTACATGTAATTTCATCATCGGATTAACCTCTGATTTACCGTTTCATTCAATAATTACTGTCAACTTTGCATGATCTTTTACTGTTCGTTGGCCAACATACATGTACATGTATGTACCTTCCCCCTTTTTTTAGGGGGGAGGAGGGGGGAGGGGCGGGGGTGGAAATATAAGACAAGAAAAACAAACAAAATTAATTTTAAAAAACTGAAATTTGTTAAGTTGAATTCTTCTTACCTTTTCTCACATGGATAGGATTCCTGAAAAGCGGTAATTCTTCTATACTATAGTCAATTGTTGTTTCATATTTTATGCTAAGAGGATTTGGGGCTGCCTCAATATAAATTATTGCTTGTCCATCCTTGGCAGCAAAGCAGTGCTCCTCTTTAGGTGAAGTTCTTTCATATTGAAGTCTCTCTAAAATATCATGCACATGAACCTCCTTCCCAAACGTGTTCCGCTCAAACTCGGGCCTGTCGTCCAGCAGAAGCGGCATTAATTTTCCCGGCGTCTCCCGGTAAATGTTCGCTCCGTTACCACGGATTTTAATGTTCAAACAGAGGCGGAAGTGCTCTTTGCTTTTCCCGTTTGTGAATGTGGTGTGAAGGGCATTTCTAGGGTAGGACCACGAGATATGCCCACTTTGGCAGTTTCTGTCGAGTTGTTGAATTGTACGCTCACCCGCATCGATCTCCAGACCACTGCAGTATATAAAGAACAAAAAGGGATGAAGTAATAAACAAAGAATAATATTAAAATCAATCGTGAACAACTCTTCAATCTACTACATGTAACTTTTTTAAAAATCAGACCAACAAAATAATAGAGTTGACCCTTTATTAAAGTAAACATTTGACTCATTTTTCATATACAAAAACATACTGTACATGTATATCGTTTCTTACAGTCAATAACACAGTAGAACAATTTTTGTCACAAGCCCTACAAGTGTTAAACCAGAATTTCGAAGGTACACGGTCCCTCAGCTTAATACCCATGAAATCTTGTTGGGTATTTCTTTTGAGAAGGCATCAAAATTCACACTACAGGATAATCTCAAAACCCAAGCAGCAAATGCTCTCCATATTGTTATCTATCAAGAAAACATTTAATGAAGTGTGTGCTTTACACTTCAATCCAGGAAGAAATGTTGTTAATTGACATCTGCTTCAGGCAAGCTCAAATTGAGACAAAACCATTTCAAAATGAAACAAAAAAGTCAACTCCCTAATGGGTTTGAATCTAAAAATCAGTATTATTCTCTAGTTCCTTCTCCAATCGTCTATTCATTTCTTGCCTGTTTGTGACAGGCTGGTGGGATGGCATTCAAAAGTCAAGCAAACAGTGAAAGCGTGCAATTATAAGCGATTGTTGAAAGGATCGGAGGGGTTTCTGAACGACCAGCACAATGGGACCTACTGGTGCACAGTTTGAAATCTGCTAATTGTCTACGAACTCACTTGTTGCGTAACTAAATAAATGGCCAAGAGACATATTTACAGTGCACAAGCTGTTGCTCATGAAAAGCCATGAGCAAACATCACAACAGGAGCGGTTGACACAGCTTTAAGCATTTTATTTACAGCCAAAAGAATTGGGATTTGTAAAAAGGAATCCTAAAAAGGGCTGCTGGTCCAACAGACCCCAGAGCTTTGAATGGAGTTTGGGCAAAGGGGGTTGGTCCACTACTTCATTACTATTTGCCCTGATTGAGCCCTATTCTACTAGCTGACCAATTACCTTTTTGTCCCAAAGACAACTCTTTGGGAAGAAGGAATCATTGAGCAACAGGTGCCATAGTTTTCAAATGATGTTTACTGCATGATTTGACTCTAAAATGTCTATTTCCTCAGTCAAATCAAAGAATGGAGTGTCACTTTGTAGCTTTCTTAGGACCTTACTCTCTGAAAACCTCTTTGTTCAGGATGGTTTGAAGTGTATGTTTGAAACATCCTGACGAGTTCGTTATAACTATAAATGTAGGGTCACTTTTACATATAAAATATGATTTAGAGTTGGATATATTACTGCAAATCAAAGAACAGGATTAGCGATTTGTTAAAAAATATGACCCTTCATGATGGACCTTTTACTATATATTTATTTTCAAAACATGAACTATGTATAGTATATATCAGCGGTCATATGAGAATCCTTATACAAGTGTTCAAATAGGGATGAATCACCAGGTACATGTGCAGTATAGGTGCACATGCTTCTAATGCTAGGAAAATATGCATGTAAACTTGTAAAGTACATCAACAAGTCTATTGGAGAGTCAAATAAACAGAACACATGAGGCAATAAGATACATATCTGCATGCTTTCTGAACTGAGTTGAATGACAAACAAGTTTGGGTTTAAAAAAGGAGAAGCAAAAATAGAGTTGGCAAAAACAGAGAAGTGCCATTCCTTAAATAGTTATGGTAGACTGAACTTCACCCACGCTTAACAGTTTGAAAGAGCAGTCACAACAGGAGTGGTGCATAGAGGAGCTAGAAATGTAAATACCTGTCTGTTTACATTAATATACCAAAATCATTTCCCCTTGAAGCCTGTGATATGGTAATGCTTGGGTAGAGAGCAAGCACCCTCGTACACCCTCGGTCTGCCCAAGTGACCCTTATTGGTTGCAACTTGGGGCCTGGTGAAATTCAACAAACATGCCTGGCTGAAGAGCTATTATAAGAAAATGTGGACAAAATTTGCATCCCATGGATAAGACTATTATGGATGGGTCGAGTCTGGGTTTATCCAAATTAATCATGCTCCTTCCTCAAAAAAAAGGAACAAGATCTCATAATTTCTATGATACATTTATCTACACGTACTCCAGACCTGGACACTAACATGGACCTACATGGCTGTACATGTACATGTAGTGCACAATTCATATGGGCCACACAAAAAATTCTAGACCCCTCAAATTTCGAAATTTGAACCGGTGCCTGTTGCACAAAGACCCGACTTATAAAGATAATTTCTCCATTAAGTCAATATACACAGATGCATCTAAATTCTGAATTTGGTTTATACCCGCACCTGATGGCTCTATACATTGATGCCAATGATGGTTGAGTTTAGAACAGAGGTGTCAGTTTAATTCCAAGATAAAACATACAATTCAGTAGAAAGTACATGTAGGCTAAATCTAAATATAACTGAATAATCAAATCAAATCCTTACAAATTTACAGGGACGACGGAAGTACAGATATTGTATCTGTATACCACATTAGGCCTACTTAGTGTACATACATGTACACTGTAATAATGTATCTCTGAAAAAATAATATAATTTTCATGCCAAATATTTCCAAATGTGTTTATTCAACAGCGCTTGATTAGGCCTACATAGACGTAGAAAATTCCTAGCTCCACAACAGCCCTTCATTCAAACCCCCCACGCCTGACCTAACCCAGTCAAGTCAAGTTCGAACACTCAATTAAAATACAATTCGCAGGCAAACTCTTTTCTCTGGATCTCTAGTTTCTGATGAAAGGCTGAGGAAAATGCCGTTTCCTGCTTACCAGAAACTCATAATGGGAGCAGACCCCCTTTCAATAAAGCATATTTTTGAGTCTCTAGACAAACAATGAAAATAGAGACACATGTTGAGTAGGTGGTTCTGTAGTATTGTACTTACAAATGTAGTTGGAACTTGGAAAACAAGTCAGATCTGCATTGTTAAAGAGAAATTTGCAACCAGGATTCCAGGACAAATGTTATTGAAATAGACTGTCTACGTGCAAGCATTCTTGAACTCTCTTCTCAATAAAACTGTTTCAAGATGAAGTCTTACTCTTAATAATTCCTTCACCCTATGATTTATTAACAATAATTCAAAATAAATCTCACCAAGGTGTTATCAAGTGCTCTGTGATAACCAGTTGATCCGACTGGTAACAGAGACAACATACCTCCTGGGCCTGCATGAAATGCTGCAATCCTTTTGCTATATATATAGTTTCCTTCATTACCAGTATTTAAAAAGAAGATATCAAACCAAGAATTGTATTAACAGATAGTTGAAATAAACATTGGTGCTCTAAGTGATTCAATTTCGATCTGGTTGGATGATTGCCCTCTGTGACTTCCAGACAATATCATTTTCTGCTTTTTATATTACCACACACCAGTTTATTAAAAAGCTTTATAAGGTCAAATGGTCATCTACATGTATAATAACAGACACGTTCGCAGTCACAGGTGAAAAAGCACTTGTATTCCTAACAAATTCCTCTGCAATAATGGACTTTTTCTTTCTTTTAGAAGGATTGGGGGGGGGGTTCCGTTCTTAGAAGCTCATTTTAGAAATAAAGCCCGAGGTGATATTTGCAGCTTTTCAAATTGATTCTGTCATAAACTGAACGCAAGGTAATTTTTCTTGATGCTGGAATTTTAGAGAGGAATGATGATTTGAAGGGGCTTCCATACAAAGTTTCAGAGTTATTTTGGAAAAGTTTCAAATCTATGGAAAAACATACAATTAATATTAAAGTGTTTTTTTGACAGTGGTAATGGCAGTTGCTATTACAGGCACAACTAGGCTACTCATAAACCTACATGTTAAACATAAACTCCAGTTCTGGTAAAAAAAAGAAAATTAATTCTCACAGAATCAAACGAAACTTACACTGAATGTTCAAGATTACAAATAAATGACATGTGCCAAACAATCTTGGAAGAAAATGTATATTGGCTGAGTAATGAGCATAGAAGGACAAGGAAATCAAGGTAGTACCAGCCCCGACACCATGTGTGTTGTCCCATATATAGCTTTCTGTGTACAGTGCTTGTTACTTTACCAAGACTCGGTCAAATTTATTATGATTTTGATGACTCCAGACCCTTGCAGTGCACACCAATACTTACATGCTACATGATCAACTGTTTCTGATCCTTTTCACACCTTTTCTTTCGCAATGCAATCGCATTACCAGTACTAAAGTTTATCTTTAAGGTAGATAAAAGTCAATATTTGTGATCAAAACTCTTGCTTGGTGTACCTGTACGTCCTACAAGAAGCCATTTGCATTAAGATTGTAGATGTAGATGTACATATTGTCCTATGTAGGTTACATGTATGTACATGTATATAATATGCCTTCATTTTTACATGGTACTTCACGTACCTCTCATATTTAATTTTCCTATTCATGTTTCTTGCTAAATTAAAGGTACAACAAAAAACTTCACCTTTCAAAGGCATGTCATATATACACTATCAACTACATGTAAATGTTTAGGGCATGAATGAAAGTATGATGAAAGTACACAAACTGCAAAAGTATGAAGAATTAAACCACTTTGTCATCATTTAATTCTGACAAAGTCTTTGCAATGTGAATGCTCTCATCTTTTCAAAGTATTTAGCTTGCCATACAAAGTACAGTACAACTGTATATGCTACAACTACATGTATATGTTCATGTAGGCCTATATCACACCTTGCCACAGCATGCCGCTCGACAACTCCACATGTACATGTATGTAATGTATGTAGGCCCATGTGTGCTGTTTAACTTCATCAAACAGAGTGGCCCATATACAATCATCCGCATACAGGAACTTTGATCTTTGTACCTAGCAGACTGGTCGTGTATTAATATTAGTACTCTTTGGAAGCAATCTATTCTCAACTACATGTTGAATTATTGGGTGGTATTTATTACAAGTATGTATTACAACTATGCCAAACATTTACAGACATACAGTGCCCGAATACACACCGATGAGAGAATTAGTGTCCCTGGAAAGTATGCACAGAACATTGTTAATTTAGACCAGTTCACACATGAACTTGCAAAAGTCTATTGTTTCATTCATGTTTTTACTTGAGGCAGAAGAACCCTACAAACATTGCTGAACATCATAATTACAAGTACATGTATTGTAGTCAGAACTCAAAAGATCTACAGAGCAAGGGAACTTTAAGGGAGGATTGTGTAAAGAGTTCTACAATGTATGTACATGTAGTTCCTACTATACCACAATCGAATGTATGGTATAAAATTAGTGTATATTGTAGCCTACAGTATATATGCACATTAAAAATGTATATCGTCTGTACATATGATAATACATTTACTTGTCAACTTTTTATGTGTAAAACGCCCCAAAATAAATCTTTAAAAAATGTCATGGATAGAGCTTGATAGCAAACAAAATCTTTAAAAGTGTGTCCTCATTTTCAGAGTTTAATATGGACTTATGCACACACTGTACCCTGTGAGCAGTTTTGTAATACATAATACTTAATGCAACCATAAAAATCAACATTGTACTCCAAACTGATAAGTTTATGCCTGAGGCATCTATCCTATGTGAGCATAATCACAAAGACCATAATAGTCACATGATAAAAAAAAAACATTTATTTTGAGGAATGTGGAAGTGATCTTGCATCAATGGACAAAAAAAAGAGCTTCATGCTTTTTGCCGAGAGAGAGCCAAAATGGCATTACATGGAACTCATTTCAAGGTGTGCTTCTCAGCAGACAAATGATAACGTGGGTATTTCAGAGTGGAAACACACCTTTTCAGGAACCGAATGAGACACAATTGAGATTCTAAAACCCTGTGGGCAGTCCTACAGCATGTCTCCAGAATGATGTTTATCTTACCCAGTCTTTGTACTCAACTTCACAACGGATTTGCGCAAAGAATATACATACAACAGACAGGCAGCTAACATTCAATGCATGCACACACACAACCAACGGATTTCACTGTATAAAGTTTTGTAGCATCCACACGCAGTCAGTGTTTGATGTACATAATATTAAGGTTCAAACTGCAGCAATATGTGCTCATTTACAAGTCAACTGAAAAATCCTACTGAACTTTAGCTGAACTAACAAAGCAAAGTGAAATAAAATTTAATCCGCTACTGGATAATGCTTGAAACAAAAAACTTGAGCAGTTAGCACAAGCCTACATTTATATGCCATGTGAAAACAAACCATTTAAACTTGCAGTATACTACAGAATAAGAGCAAACAATGTGATATTTGAATGGGTGTACAAAGGTTTTAAAAATGAACTCCTTTGGTGAACTTTACCATGAACCATTGATATGCCATTTACCATTGGACTTCCACACCGTTTGTAGTTTGTACATGTAACGATATCTTTAATAGAACGATCACTGGTCATGAGCTTTGTACACCCCTGTAAATGAATTGAAACTGATCCGGGATTTCAAGCACGGAAGCATTGTTCCACCAGCTACCAGATTTCAGTTCATCTATACAATTATCTAGCCAGGAAGACATACAAGATACAGCCCCAGTCCACTACCAGCAAGTACAAGTTTCAAAACTATGCATTCCACATTGTAACTGTAACGATAGCTCATTAATCTCTCCCCTCTTTTCATAGCGCAGCTGCACCTGCGTTCAAGACCCCTTCCATGGCAATTGAATATTCTAAACCATTATACTGTCTTCTAATCTGATTTGGGGCTAGAGTAACAAAGCGTCATTCAAATTAGTCTAAAATTAAGAATATATCCCAAACAGAAGCTCCGGGGAAGGAATTATTCCTCTTCTAAGACCTCCTCTTAAAGTCTTAGCTGCAAATTTCCTATTGTTAAATCAAAGAGAATTAAAAGATAATCTGGGACAGTTGTCCAACAAATATCAAAGGTAAGTAAACAGATCTGGCCAAATTAAGGGGATTCTTCGAGATAAGCAGCTAGATGAGAATGCTCCCAACTGAGTGAGAGGATTTCTCCCTTTAACCCCAAACCCTAATCATCCTAATACTATTAGTAGTGTATCTCTCTCTTGTATCCTTCCTCCGCTCGGGTTTCACCATCTCATGTTTTGTATCAGTTTGAATCTTGATTTTTGCTTGTCCCCCAAAAGTCTCCTTCATAGATGTTCAGGATAAATTGGGAGCTCAGGCGCTTATTCAATAAAAGAGAGTTTATTCAACTTTCATGTCAGTCTTTTCAGGATGCAAACAAATATGTCAGCTAATTACAAGGTCAGACCTTTGAAATGCTTATAATTCAGCTTCATTCAAAATATCTATGTTCTGTTGTTGAAGTTGGAGAATCAATAGTTACATGTAAAATAAAGTTAATAATATCACATATTGTGTATTAAATACAAAATAGATGAAAAAAATGGACACAGAATTTCAATTTCTACATATGGATTATGGTTTTGCCAAAAGTGTTTGTAACTTCAATGCGTCGCCTTTCAGTGTAAGTAAAAACAAAAGTCATACCCTGAATTGCATATTAAGTTTACTTTTTTTAATGAAACAAGATTAAATTTTCTACAAAGTTTCAAGTACAACATCAAAATTTAAATTTAAAAACTGAGAGAACCATTCAATTCATATTTCATATTCTGTTTTAATTTTCATAACTTAAATTTCTATAAAATCACACATTTTGGTAGGTTGGTATCATTCAAAGAACGGAGGAATAAATTGAAATTTGAGAGAACACAAAATTATTAGTTTTAATTTATAGTCAAATATTAAAGAGAATAATCAAAATAGTTTTACAAACCTTCCAGTCCAATTACACAGGTCATTTTCTAGACCATGGGCAGATGATGAAAACAGCAACAATGTTGTGGCAATTGCCAATAGTTTTTGTATGATCCATCTCGACTTACCATTACAATTATTCTCCATTGTACAGGCTCCATTAGCTGCGTCTCCAAGACGATTGTCTTCTCGAGGTCTCACGTCATGCAACATTTTTCTTTGAATCCCTTCCTTATCCCGACACCATTTTAAAACAGTTGTTCTAACAGTGACAGGTCCAAATCCTGACAATCCAAACACGGAAAGTCTAAACTAAAAAAAAGCGTCTTCAAAGATTCTTGTAAACTTTCGGAAAACGTAGTTCCAGACGAGTTGAAATTTGAGCCGAGTTGTGCGAGTCACTCATACGCACGCGTTGTGTGGATCCAGACAGCGTCTCGGTTCCACGCCAGCGCCAGCGAATGGGCCTCTGGTAGCGGTACACTGTACGTGGTACCCGTGGTAGCTGGTCGGAACAACTCCTCTGAACTTCTCACCTTGAAATATACTTAAATAACTCCTTCAATGAGAGTCCTTCAGCAGCTTATGTTCCACTAACCGTTCGAAAATCGATGCTTCTACCTCCTTTCGGTATTAGATGAACTGTTTAATCACTTCAAAAGGTTGGATCGAGGAAAATATATCACTATTTTATTAACCCCAGCTTGCGAGTGGTGCACTTGCAAAGCGAACCCAGTTGAGGAATGAACGCCAAAGTTGCATTGGCTTCGCACAGAGCGTGCGTGACGATACTGGTAGAAATGTTGCTGTTGTTGTTGTTTAGTGCTATCGGCGTTCTTTCGTTGTGGCTTATGCCCTCCACATTAGTTTAGATATTGTATGTTTCGTTTAAATGTAATCAATTAAACACAATAGTCTATTAAATCTCCTTAGCTCAAAAATTGTAGTGTAGGCTGAATTTCTCTTGTTTTACAGAAAAAAAACTCACAGCTTTTGTTGTGTTGCTTCTTTCTCTCTCTCTCTCTCTCTCTCTCTCTCTCTCCTTTCTACGAATGAATAAATCTGAACTGTTCGGCTGAATGTTTGCTAAAATCTTCTTTTCCTTCTAAATCCATGCGTCTAGTTGATGTAGACCCGGTGTAGACCTACAAACTTTACATGCTTCCCTCTCTTTTTTTAAACCTTCATCATAAATTATTATTTCCCTGCCCAGAGATACAGTGGTTGTTTGTTTGTTTGTTGTTGTTTTTTCTTCTTCAAATTCCAATAAGTATGTGTAAGGAAATGGTGGTGACGTGTATTCGAGCCTTGGGGGGGGGG
>BEXV01000682.1:160781-173933 GCA_003118195.1 Hemicentrotus pulcherrimus
TCCTAGCTACAAATTGTCTATTTATTGATTTTCAAGCATACTTTGTTCATGTTTTATTATAAAATCTGCATTTGAGGAACTAACACTTCAACAAGCTCTGCTTCAAGTTAGTTCCTCTTTTCTCGTGCTATTTCCAATATATTTATTGTTACATTGCATATTTGTTTTTATAAAAAAATATTTTTGTATTATGTTTTGCATGAGAAATAAAAATCATTTGAAGGTTTGAAGGTATCGTTTCAAAGATTTCTAAAATAAATGGAAGCACTTCTTGTAAATTGGATGATAGTGTTTAAGGCAGAAGTTTGAAAATAATTATTTATGTCTGCTAAGTTCTTTTGAGAACAAAACACAAACTATTTTGTTCGTAAACGTCTTCTTGCAACTTTAATATATTCCTCAATAATTTGTCTTGTCAAGTTCACCATACTAATGGGGCAAATAATTAATTTTCGTTTCCTTCGATCATTTTTTGCTAAAAAAACCGTAAATCATCTCTTCAACAACATTTGTCTATTTATTTAGAACTATCAGATGCTGCACCTGTTACACAAAATCGGCTGGATACTACCTGGTCATTGTAAATAATGACTACATCAAAGTGAGAACTTCAAATAGCAATGCAATGGTAAATGAAACATTTTGTGTTATGATCCTTTGTTCAGTCCGAGGTGTAGAACTGTGTGTTATGTTTTCTTCCTATTCTTTCCTAAATTTTAAACCCGCGACCCGAGGACGATCGACGAGGCCGAGCCTTGGCGCCAAAGCCCCGGCGCCCCGGGAACGGTCAGGGCGCGATATGCTCTTGCTGTTGGTTACGGCAATAATATTCAATAGATAGAGAAAATGATACACATTCTCGTACCCTTTCTGTTTCCCCAAAATTGGTTCAAATACCACACAAATTTGGGGAGAGGATTACTGATTAGTTCTACATTGTACTCTAAACTAGATGTAGATCTAGACTTAGTTAGAGCATGTAGATTTCTAGAGTAAAGGACAGGGTTTTCGGCAACTTTAAAAATCCTATATTTGGGACTCTTTACTTCCTATTTATCATCATTTCTTGTTGACATTATGAAGCAAATATTATTATTTAAACAAAAAAAAAGAATCCCAGAAAAAAATCACAAATTGCCATGACTGAATGTTCATTTCAATTTTCACTGTTTTGGAGCCAGTAATCGACCTAGCTATCTTATAAGAATATTACAATGAGAATCTGCACTCATTTTCATTTTATTTTGTCACAGATGACTTCGCCAGAGTACACTGGGCTAGACACCCATAAGGCCCTAGAGAAATTGAAGTCAGACATCACAAAGGAGCTGCAGATCTATGAAGAGTTTACATGGAAGAAGCAAAGCTGCATGTCTGCCCTGGGCCACCAGTCGGGATGGAGGCTTGACCCAAGGGCTGCTTTTCACTGGACCAGTGGTGTGGCCATAATGATTGCCATCGTCCTGTTACTGTTCTCGAGCATCTTTAGCTGGGATCCAAGTCTGCTGGTTGAGAGCGCAGTCCTCTTTATGTTTCTCCTCTTCAATGCTTACCTGTCTGGTTGGGACTGCAGGCTTCAGCATCGCGAGATGGTGGATAGGACAAAGGAATTAATCAAACATTTAGAAGGTAAGGTAGCCTATTTTTAGTATCTTTATTCTTTTCAATTAACATGTTGTCACACTAATTTTTAGTTCAGAAATACTCCTAAGTACAGTACTTGTTTATGTGTGTAGATAAAGATAAAATGCATTATAATCAACGTCTATCTATTTGATGGTATCTTCTCTTATCTCAGAGGTTGATTGCAACATTTTTTTCCTTTTCAAATTCAATCAATATATAGTATTCCAAAATGATTCTGCAGACATTTTATTCTCCCAAAATCAAGTTCTTAATTATGTCATGAAGTTTTGAACTTAATATTAGAAACACACAAGGAAAGTTGCTGGAGTTGTTTCATATACTGTAAGGAGACACAGAGGAAAAGTGATATGTCTTCTAGACATTCAGTCATATAAGCTGTTGCGAGCTTGAATATTGAATATATATATATCAGCATTGTTGATTTTTTTCTTTTCTTTCTGCAGGAATGGTGTCTCAGGAGGTGACCTGGACACCGGACGATTACATGCCTCTCTTCAGCCCTCATACCAACTCCATCATGCTGCAGTGGACATTGAGAGACGGTCAGCTGGTCAATCTTCCCTGGACGCTGCTGGTCACTGATGACATCATCCTGATGAGACCTGGAAAGATAGCGCCAACCAACATCAGAATCCTATCAGTGAGTTCCTATTCGTTGGAATGATGATCAGGCCTTTAAAAAAAAGATGTTGTATTGCCCTTTCGGTGCCTTTAAAAAAAGCCAACCATAGATTTCAAGACTTTTGGGTCGGTCGCAAAGGGCAATACAACATGATTTTCTTTTTTTAAAGGCCTAATAGTTGATAGGTGCCAGCTTTTCTGATATTTGCCCCCCTTCAGACCCTGTTACCTCTGTCTCAGGCTGTCTCAGGTGTTGTATCGTTTTAGTTTGAGAAACAATTTAATTTTTCAGGCTAATAAGTTAAAATGAAGTGGCACACCTGTGAATAATATATCTTGATGAAGTGTAATTCAACCCAGAATGTGTCCTTCAAGTGCTTTACATGATAATGATGAAATAATTGCTCTATAGTTAGTTTATCAAAGATTTATGCAGATTGATTTCTGTCTATAGTAGAAAACTATGAGTTATAACTCGCAGATATGAGGCATTCATGTGATCAAACCTGTTTTTAGATACCACTCAGTGGGAAGGAAGAACATATCTTCTGTAGGAAAGAGTTTTTAGTTGAAAATGGAAAATTCCTCCTTGTATGTGCTTGTAGGTTTCTATGTACTTGTAGCTGTAGACAAAAGGGATTATTATGTTTGATAATTCACATTGATGGTACATGTATTAACATTTATGGTCATTATTAGTTTATTGTTGCTAACTAAACTGAACTGATCTTATGCAATCACTTGCAGGAGGACAGTGATCTTGAGTTACGAGCTGGGGAGGCGTATAATCCAATCATTCCAGAGCCTAAATCAGAACCCACAGCACGCCACCCACTTCAACCTGCCAAATTCCAAGTCATGGACACCCCCTATATCCCACATCTCAGGTAAGGCACATGGAGAAACATCTTAAAACGTAGAGCTCACTAAATACGCACAGAACATTTGCTGCGTCCAGTTACCATCATTTACTCTTAAAAACCATGGTGGCTTGTTTGCGGCATGTTACCGCGTCATAGCTGGAGGAGCTTTGGCTCTGCAACATTCTCATCTCAGAGATTCGTGCTCACCATGTATTTGATTTTTTATTTCTTAGGACCTGTTTGAAAGGAGCCCAGAAGAAGCCGCTCTCTTCATTTGATAACAAAAGAATCATCTGCACAGCCATGTTTGAACGATGGCTCACCCCAGCTGCATTGGTGAGAATGATTTCTAATTCCAGATTTCATGGATGGATATCATATTTATTAGAATTATTGTAACTTAAGTGACTCGGTAACATTACCTCAGATTCTGAAACAAAATCCTGGATTTAGCTCATGCTGCAATCATAATCATAAACATTTAGGTCAGTCAGGAATTCCATGACTTTTACGAGCCGATCGCCTGTTTGATTATCAAGATGTTTTTGATTGGAAATCGAAATTTCATTTTCCTAACGGTTTTTAAAACAGTACAATCTAGTGGGGAAAATGATTACCAATATGGTAAAACCAGTCACTCAAAGATTTGTACTTTTTTTAGGCACTTCTTGATCATTTTGGAAGCCCAATTTTTTTAGGGGTTTGACATTTTTTGTTTATTCACGGGAATGGCTAAAACCATGACTGCACTTTCGACCAATCAGATGGCTGGATTTCGTAAGTGAGGTATCATATAAAACAACATATCACAGACACTGATAACAAGTAGGGCCATGCATCTCAGATTCAACATTGTTAAACAATGTATTTGAAGGAGTCATATTGTGTATCTTGCATTCTGTGCTCGGACCTAGAGACATCCCCACTAAGATGGTATCATTCTCCACAAGCGTCTTGCCTTCAGCTAAAAACTGAAACTTTTCACATGCAATTCTGATTATTAAGCTGTATTCAATAATTACAAATATAATTCAAGATTCCATAGATCATGTTGCATTTATTGATTATATGATATTCACATATTCTAATGTCAACCATGTTGTTGTTATGTAACCCCTACAGATCATTTCTTTTGTCATAAATATGATCCGCTATCTGGTCGTTGAGTCTGACATGGGCCACTGGGCACAGGTCTTCGTTGCTATACCGGTAAATCAGTTTCTATCTCATCTGATCTCATTGTTTAGAACTCTGACATCTTCATTTTAAAAGGACAATTCATCACCTACCACTTTGACTGTACTGTCCGACCCCCCCCCCCCCCCCCCCCCNCCCCCCACCCTTACTGTGAAATTAGAACTGTGAGTGGTTCAGCTACACAAAAGTTTCATTCTGTTAAAAAATTATAACACAATTGACACATTTTTGCAATTCCTGAATGTCCCTTGCCATCCTTAACTGTTGATAAAGTTTCTTGTTCTATAGTATTGTATTGCATGCAATATTGAAGTCACTACCGCATGTATCTTTTGGCCAGCTGTAAGTAGATTTATATTAAGTCTTTAACCTATGGCCACAAACACCTTCTTTAATAAGTTCTACTTAATCAGATTTAACATTGACATGATTTGGTACATTAATAACAAAGATAAATTTAGTTTCATACAAATGTCTAGACAATACAAATGATATATTTGTCTTCAAATTAAAATTTGAAGACGGACAGTCAACCTGTCCGAAAAGTCGAGTCTACTCTCCTGCTCCTGCTCTGCAACTCTACTCGCCAACTCAACCAGCTTCTCACATCTACTTAACTCTCCTACTCAATCCAGTCTTCTACTCAACCTCCCATCCTGTCTACAACTTTTCTGGTTTACAGTCCTTTTCAGGACTACACTCGAAAGATACTCTTCCTTTAAACCTCCACTCTCTCGCCTCTCCATTTCACTTCTACTTTTCATCCACTTTCCTCATACCTCCTAGGACCTTACACATGGTGTACCGTAAACCTCTTCCACGATAAATTAAAATTTGTTTCTGATTATAGGTTCACACGGTCTTGCCTTTGCTGCCTCTGTGCCTACCATTGATCTGGATCTCACTCAATCACTTTGGTAGTGCAAGGATTGTCACTCTTTTCCACAAGTCTAAACATCTCAAGGTATATTTGTTCAAATACTTGAAATCCCTCATTTTAATTGTCTATGTAACTCTTTATATCTGCGTTTCACTAGGCTTTGTTTTAAGTAAAAACATTGCAAGAAGTGAGCATTGATCCTCACTCTGAGAAAATCTATTTTTGTCTGTGTTTCTTACTCCCCTTTCTCTTTCTGCCTTTCTTCGTCTGTCTGTTAGTTTGCCTTTTTAAAAAATTGTATTTATTTATTCTCCACCCATGGGATGGATTGCCCTTGTCAGCTATAAGCTGTTTCTCAAAGGGGTCCAAGCCAACTTAATTTGGAGAAGTAGTGAAGATATTTCTTTTCTCAAGTTGAATGGAAGTGTTGTCAGAATTCTTAGTGTAATTAGTTAAAAATTGTTTATCACGGGTATTCTAAACAACTATTCTGTCTGTATTAAATGGTTTTTGTCCATACCCTAAGTTTACTTTTATCAATTGTCCATTTTTCTCTCAGCTTCCAGAGTCGGACCGTGAATTCCAGGATAGCGAAGAAGACACACAGATCGTGGTAAGTAAAATAAAACTGATAGGAAAAATCTGGATCTTGTTTTATACTTCCTTCTGAAACTATCCAAATGAAAATACAAACTGCATTTCTGGTAAACAAATTTTGTGGATACCTTTCATTGTTATGCTCTGAAGGTGTTCGTCTACGTTCACACAGCATAGTCAACCGCCTAAAATAAAATTATAAAAAAAAACAAACAGAAGCCTAGGTAAAATGAAATGACTAATATGCAGGGCATTTTAAGTTTCCATATCTATGAATGCACAGATAAGCGAGTATTTAAAGGGATACGGTAATCATCCAATCGTCTGTCTGATTAACAAGATATTTATGATTGGAATTACAAATTTTGAAAACCGTACACTACAGTGGGGAAAACGAGTATGGTAAAAACCAGTCACTCAAAGATTTTTACTTTTTTGAGGCACTTTTTGATCATTTTGAAGCGCATTTTTTGTTTAGGGCTTCAATATTACACCAAATCACAGACACTGATAACACGTAGGGCCGTGCATCTCAGATTTAACATTGTTAAACGATCCCTTTAAGGAGATCTTTTTTAAATCTCCATTTGCCCTTCATTTACTCTTGAATTTTTATCCTGTCGTTTTTGTGTGGTTTCTTGCAGCAAGTATCCTCCAAGGCTTTATGCTTGTCAGGAAATTTGTACAGATAAAAAGCAATATTAGAATAATTGATTTTCTATTTTCTTGTAGGATGAAAGGTTACCATGGTTACCAGTATGGCAGCGCTCCAAATCCAGCTTTTTTGGTACCTCATCTCATCTACCCAGAACAAGCAACTTGCTTCAAGGGTTGGGATCTGTAACTGTGAGTATAATTGCATAAGACCGATGAAATACACTCGAGTTTATTTGATATTATCTCTTGGTATTTAATTTTCTGATAAATAATTTGATTGTTGCTATAAAGTTTATAGTGCACGTAAGACAAAAATTGTCATGTGATACTGTAAATTATTCAAATCACAGCTACACAGATAGCTGACATTGTTATCATAAGCCTGTATAAATCAAATGAGATTGTATAGTAAGTTATGTAGGGTCATTGTTTATTATGGATGTTATTACCCTGCCAGTATGTAGCATTCAATGACTTTAAGAGATATATTTCTACTTGTATCATTTACATATTTACATCATATAGATCAGGAGGGTAATTGCTTTATCAGGAAATCTTTATGATATGTTTTTTGATAGACATTGTTTTGTTGCATGCTCAGTCACTGAGAAGGTGTTCTTCACGAGTCGTCTATCTGATGATGATTTTGATCACAATCTTTGTTTTCTTCAATTCAATTAGTCTCTTTGCTGTGTCGACAAGAGGGGGATTCTATCAACGCCCGACCCCACCCCTGAGAAGGTGTTTTTCATGAGTAGTCTATCTGATGATGATTCAGATAGTGTATGCAGTGAGGACTCTGTCTTTGGTTGTGCAGATGAGAAAGAGAAAGGGAAGAAAAGATCAAAATCTAAGATGGCCAATGAAGGTAAAATCAAACATCTCTGTTCGCTTCCATTCTTCCATCTTGAAGTAAATGTGTTGTGTTTTATGATGCATTGAGTTTTGTAGAAGTCAAATAAGTAGATATTTTATTGATAATCTTCTATAATACCATGATGGCATGTGGATTCATTCTTGAAGAGAATCATGCTCAAATTCATGTATTGCTGAGATGAATTTCAGGGTCACAATGTCATACAACATTTTTGAGAAGAAAAAAAATTAAAGTGCTTTAGTACGTATAGCACATATAAATTCTTGGGGAATTTGCACCCTTGTGACTGAAGAGGTTAAGATTCAAGTGCATGTAGAAGTGACAGTGTCCTTGTCTAATGGATATATTGTAAGGCTCTGGATCAACGAACCGCTCGTACTCTTCAGAATGGCTTCATTTTCCCCCTCTCTGACAGATCACTTTCCTGAACACCATGCAGAAGTGCTGACCCTCTCTCAAGATTCATCGGTGAGTTAGACAATTCACATGATATTCCAGGCACTCTGATGAGACCGCTAAAAGACCGACCCCAAAAATACATTAACCCAATAGCTATTAACAATACACCGAATGGTAATAGTGCAAATATTGGTCATCTATTAATGATGAAAGAGCTCGTTATGATAGGCTGTCAAGACAAAGTATGGTTCAACCAGTTTTGCCATCACCCTGCCATGTCATTTCATTTGCCATGTCATTTAATGATCTTTTCAAGAAATTTTGTATTCCATGTGAGTTCAATTGATTTATGTTTAAACAAAGATTATATATTCTGTTCCTTACAGGGTTTGTATGGTGTAGAGTTTGATGAAACAAACTGGGATAGACACATCAGTTCCTTAAAACCGATGGTAAGAAAGCTTAGTCTCTGTCTGCTCTCCTTTCCCCCTCTCTCTCTCCCTCCCTCACCCCCTCTCTCTCTCTCTCTCTCTCTCTCTCTATCTCTTTCCCTTTTTCAAATTCTCACATTGTTTCTTTCTTTCTGTAGCTCCACTCTCTCTTTGTCTCTATCCTTTTCAATCACTTTGTATCTTACACTACCCGTTTCATCAAAAGTCAACTACAGCGGATGACAGTTTTTACTGGACAATTATTCTGGAGCAACTTATTTTCAGAGATGTACATCATGCTCATTTGACAGAATCATTTAGTCCCATGGAGAGGATTTAAATCTGTAGGTCCCCTGGCTGCCTACTTACATTACTTACTTTGATTTTGTAGCTTTCAGTTCAGTTGATATGATTCTGTAATTATGTTATTGTTTTTTGTTAAATGAATGTTGGAAATAGATTAGAAACATTAAAGCCCCCTGCACTACTTATAGCTAATTGCGCCCTCTATATAGCAAACATTGCCTAAGCAGTGACCGTTGGACCCCCATGGTCCCCTTTTCTTATGTTAATTGAGAGCTGATTTTAATAAGATAACCACCTGCCAGTGACCATGCAGGGAGGTCTAATCCCTCCTGGCCAAACTAATGCAGACGGGCCTTAAATATGTGTTCTCTTCTCCTCACAGGGCCTGACCATACTGATGAACACCTGTAATGCCAACACAGTAGAAACACACAGCTCTTTCATGGACCATGTCGCTTCCACCGTGAACTCCGAAGAGAGCAAACATTACATGCATGTGTCTCAGAGAAGGTAGTACTTATCGTACCCGTTTTGTACACTTTATAGACCATGGGGGTGTTTCACAAAGGTCTTAAGTTGAATTTTATCTCTCAGCTGGTCTTAACAATTATGGAAAGCCGTTAGCATCCTTGAAAATATTTTGTAAAAGTTATTTTAAAGGCATAAAATGTTGATTTATATCGTTCATATTTTCTATTATCATGGGAGATTTCATATTCTTGAGGTGGAATTTATGTAAATTCAAAATAATTGATTTTTTGTTATTGAGTATATTTCATTATAAGGCTACAAATGGCTCTCCATAATATTTAAGTCGAACTTATAGTAAAATTTGACTAAGAATCTTCGTAAAACACCCCCCAGTTCACAGTTAGCACATGTCCCAAATGACCCTGAATATCCACAGATCTTCAAAACATGAAGAGGTCCCACTTTCTTTCCACTTTTGTTTCCCCTTTTCAAAGAATACTTCCACCTGAGTGTGTATCATGGACTGCACTGCTTTTGCATAAATGCATAATGATTACATAACTTTCATGAGCACGTATCTAGTCATTTTTCTCCATGAATTTTTACAATTTTCGTCTGCAACAACCTTTATCTGGTCATGCTCAGACTGTAACTATGAACTGGCTTATTCACACCCTTTAAATGAATGCAGAATTAGCCTTCTTTTCCACCACCTTAATTCAAAGTATTTTCAATTCATAATGAAACTGGTATATGTATCTAACAAAGAAACGTTTTATCTGTATTCTTGTTCCATTGATCGAATGAATTATTTCATAATCTCCTGTCCCCCCCCTCCCTTTCTCTTTCTCTCTCTCTCCCTCCTCTCTCTCCTATCCCCTCTCTCTCCCCTACCCTCTCTCTCCCTCTCCCTTTCCCTTTCTCTTTCTCTCTTTCTCTCCTACCTCTCTCCCCTCTCTCTCTTTTTTCTTCTACCCTTCTCCCTCTCTCTCTCTCTCTCTCTCTTTCTATGTATCGCCTATTCTCCTTTATTCTCCCCCATTCTTTCTCCCATGCACCAGGTGCCTCTGCCAGATAGCTCAAGTGATGGGTTTCACAGACCAAGCAACTGAGAACTTTGAACTCAAACAGAAGCTAGCACTATACAAACTACCTGTAAGCTCTACTATGCTTAAAGGGCAACGTTTAAAAATGTTAAATCTGAGATGCATGGCCCTATGTGTTATCAGTGTCTGTGATATGGTGTAATATTTAAGCCCTTTAAAAAAATCCCTTCATAATGATCATGAAATGCCTCAAAAAAGTAAAAATCTTTGAATGACCGGTTTTACCATACTCATTTTCCTTTATAGACTGTAGTGTTATAAAACTGTGAGGAAAACAAATTCAAAAAATTTTGATTTCCAATCATAAATATCTTGATAATCAGACAGGCGATCAGCTTGTAAAAGTCATGGGGTTCTTGATTGACCTAAATGTTTAGAATTATCATTGCAGCATGAGCTAAATCAAATGATTTTGTTTCAGCATCTGAGACAAAGTTACCCAATCCCTTTAAACTAGATAGTGTTATAAATGACAACAGTTCAAATCTTTATTCAACCTTTATAGAACGATTTATCGTGACAATATACAAGATAATGGTAAGGACCAATGGGAAAAAATTCTGCTTGTAATAGGGGCCCTGAAACGGACAAGAACAAGATAATGAATATTATTGATAAGAAATACTTACATAATACATCGCGCCTTCCCTATGATGGTATCACATTCAGCATTTAATAACTATACAATGATCTATTAAATTGGGATGTCACTATTTCTAATTGTTATCATTTTTGTTTTTATACCACAGAGTGATGCTGACGAGAATGACGTAGGAGGAAGAAGATTTGCTAGATCTCGATCGTTCATCAAGAAACGTATCCCAGCTCCTCACACATTATCCGTGTTGGTTCAGCAAGCCTCTACAGGTATGTTACAATTTGTATGCTTCATGTCAAATATTTCGTCACTTTTATTGGACTTATGAATAAATGACTTCTATATATGTATAGCAGAAGCACTCAGACAAGTGAATACTAAAAGAGATTAATTCATATTTAACGTTGAGCAATAACCTTTGAAACGTCTGATGCATACCTTTACATTTGTATTACATAACAATTACTCCATCTGATGTAACATACATCACATTAAGTCTATAGACTCTAGAATGAAGAAAACAGACATTCTAAACTGAGAGATAATGAATACAAATCCCAAAATAGAGGTGTTATGGTCTGGTGGATAAGTTGCCCGACTGTAGATCAGAAGGTATGGGGTTCAAATCCCAGCCCGACACTAACGTCCTTTGGCAAGACATAATCTACATTTGCCTCTCTCCACCCAGGTGCTAAATGGGTAACCGGTGGGATGCGAACGTTGATGTAGTATGCTCAGCATTGTGAGCGTCTGTACAATGGAGAATGTGCACATAGTGTGCTTGAATCCGATGACCTGGGTAATAATATATCTCTAAAACGCTTAGAGACATTGTTTATGTATTAAGCGCTATATAAACTTGGAATATTAATATTCAAGTAGCATGTTTCACCATTTCTCTGTCAAGAATTTTAGGAAATATGAAGGCCTTGAGCAAAAATTTGGGGGTTATTAGTTAATGTTACCTTTTGTTAAGTACCGGGAAAATTGAACAACCCTTCATTCTAATGAGATGGGATGGTTACACTGTCTTTCTGTATTTGTAGGATGTAAGCAGCTTTTGACCCAAGGAAGTGCTAGCCTTCTCCTTGACCTCTGCTCAGAATTCTGGGATGGCTCTAACCTCTATCCACTAACAGAAAATGAAAGGTAATGATTATTTGGTGAAGGATGTATAAGAAATGCCATTATATCTAATAGAATGAGAATGTTGGAATGTTTTCTTTGATAATGAGATGATTTTCTATCGTGCATATCGAGAGGTCAGTGACACAAAGACGTAACTCCATTTTTTGCCATTTTGAGAAAAAGTGGTTTATGTGTCACTGAGCACTTTGGCTCAATGAGGTGTTGGTTAGAGTTAAGTCTTTGTGTTTCCTGGAAAGCCCACAATTTTCTGAACATTTTGATATCAAATACTCATTTTGGCAAAATATGGAGTTACGTCTTTGTGTCACTGAACCCTCGATATGTAAGACAGATACAGTCTCATGCACTTAAAAGTAAAGACCAGTTATGATTGCATTGTGAAAGAAACGTTGTGGAATCTATCAGAAAAGGTTGATCATCTAGCATCTGCAAGGTTCTGGAATCATCAAAATGATAAGAAATTTGGCCCATTATTAGTAAAGTTACAAGCACTATACACGGAAAGATGTACAGTATATGAGACTACCCTATATCTCTAACAGACCATGAGAGAAACAAATTTACCAAATATATCAATTAGTAGGCGGTTTCCCTACAAATTTGTTATCATCATGTATTAGTCAAAACGTATTCTTTCACATGATTGGAAATGCCAATACTGGTCTTTACCTTAAATCTTAATTATTTTACTTTGTGGGTATTACAGGTACACAACTACTTTATTCTCATCATCATAAATTCTTTCAAAACACAGTGATATGTTTTTTATGATCTAATTCTTGCTTCTCCCTATACACTTTGTTTAGAATTCTTCTACACTTTTCTTCCTTCAAGATGTGTCCAATTTGAATTAGAAACTGATCCAAGTTGATGTTAATCTAATAACACAAGTTTTATCCTTTACATCGATGTACTTGCAGCAAGAAAATTCTGGATTTTTACCAGAGAGCCACCTTATCATCGTACTGTACTGCGTTTGCGTACCAGCCCATGGCGGAGTCCATTGATGATCGTCTTGGAGACTATTATATTGAGTTGCCTCCCAATCACAAGCGTTCTGATGATCATGATTTGCCTGAGATACCAGGTTTGGCCAGGTACGATAGCTAGCTAGCTACTTGTTTTTTTTTTTATTGTTTAAAAAAAAATGGATATTGGGTATCTTTGTATGGGATTCTAAACAAATCCTGGATCTAGCTCATGCTGCAATCACAATTATAAACCTTTAGGTCAGTCAGGAATCCCATAACTTGTACAAGCTGATAACCCGTCCGATTATCATGATATTTATGATTGGAATTCAATTCGAAATTTCAAAAACCGTTTTCCCAACGGTTTTTATAACATTACAGT
>BEXV01000682.1:174428-191642 GCA_003118195.1 Hemicentrotus pulcherrimus
TTTTTTTTTTTTTTTTTCTTTTTTTTTTTTTTTAAAGGTCAAAATCGGGGGTGCGGCCTATACAAGGGTGCGGCGTTATCACCGGCAAATACGGTATGGTAAAACCGGTCACTCAAAGATTTTTTTCTATTTTGAAGCACTTCATGAACATTTTGAAGCTCAATTTTTTAGGGCTTCAGTATTACACCATATCACAGACACATTTTTTCCTGAAATACATCAGTAATTTTCTTGTTTTGCAGTAAATTACTTTGGTATGTATATCATAATTTGTATCTTGTCGATGAAACATTCCGTAGATGTGGGTGTGATGCAGTATTTATAAAATACTTGATAAGGGTACGAACACTCTTAGAGGAGGGGCATTTAAAGAAAGGAAAGCAATGTCGAAGAGAGGGGAATTATAACATGTTTTATTTTCAGCAGCTGTGATTATGCTATAATTATGATGAAGTGCTATTTGTACATGTGGTATATTTTGACTCAGATCCTCATGGGATATGGATACAAGCAGAGAACCTAATACGGCTGTCCACCGCACAAGGAAATACCACAGTCTAGATTCGACCATGAATAAACATGGAACAATAAGAAGTGCTGAAGAATGCTGCAAGTAAGTTAAAGTATGATGATGATGATGATGCTGAGGAGGAGAAGGAGATGATGGTGGAGGTGATGATGATGATGATGGTGATGGTGATGATGATGATGATGATGATGATGATGAGGGTAGTTATGATTATGATGATGATAATGATGATAATGGTTATGATGGCAATGTACAATGTTGGACGGATCCTGCACAAAACAAAAACATCAGTATGACAGAACTTCGAGAAAGAGCCATCTTCCACCCTACAATTTACTTAAACAAGTCTTTCTCCATCCTCTAATCCCACAGAACTCTATTTCTCTTTCTCTCTTCTCTCCAAGACCAAGCTCTTTCTCCTACTCCTACTCTCATTTCTCCATCCCATTCTCTCTCCATGTATTGGTCTTCTTAATCTTTTACCCACATGTACCATTATCTGTGTGAATGTAAACGTCATTCTTTCTCTCTCTCTTTTATTCATTCAGATCTCAGTGTGGGCAGATCTTCATCGGCATGGTAACCAGCAACTATCAGGCCAAAGGAGACATTGTGGCCCTCCTTGAGCAGCTGGACAATGCCTGTATACGATTCGTCCACTTCTCCCGAGACCAAGAACTGAGAAGCAGGGTAATATATTATATGGACTCTCTCTGCTTGCATCTCAGCTCTATAGTCCTCGTTATAATAATAATAGTGGGTTCTTGTACAGCGATCATATCTGTCAGACTTGACACTCCTGGCACTTCACAATTATTACCCCAGCTTTAGCATGGCTGCCATTACAGTGCTATAGCATTTCATTGATTCCTGCCAGGTACCCATTTACATCACCTGGGTCAAGTGTGGCAAATATAGATTAATGTCTTCCCATAGGACAGAAGTGCTGAGGCGGGGCTTGAACTGCGGACCTTGTGATCCACAGTCAGATGACGTAGTCACTCGACCAAGGGTACCATATTATTGTTTGAGGTGTCCCAGCTCAAGTCAAAGATCTGTCAATTATCTTTGTCTTGTGAGAAATCTGTGAATGCAAGTTGTGTATTTAAAGGTGTTTATCAGTCCAATATAATTATTTTCATCTGGGACTGACAAAGATTACCATTCTGAAGACCCAGATCAAATTTGAACCAAAGTTGAAAACCACAGAGCTGACCTCTGAACCACCTGCCCAACTCACATCTCTCTAAATTTAGTTTTCCCCCTTTCTTCCATCCATAGGTGTTCTCTGAGAAGCTTGGCCTGGAGGCCGGATGGAACTGCCACATCTCCCTGCTGGACCAGGACTCCTCCTCCTCCAGCTCCTCTCACCTCCCTCACACAGGAGAGGTGTCCCGCCAGTACTCCAGCCACAGCAGCAGCGGACATGATAATAACACCATCACCGACGGAGAGATGAGCAACAGGCAGAGCGATACCAGGGAACCCAAGTCGGATGGGACAGAGACGTCTCCTCCTCACTCGGCTGATGAAGCACAGGTACGTCTGTGAAATAATGGGGAGTCGCCTCCGTTATAATACACTTTTGAAAACAAAACATTCATAATACAGACTAAATGATTTCTGAATGGAATGTTTTTACCACTTTATCACAAATATTTGAAATAGGGTCCCTCATTTTTTGTCATAATTAATCAATTCTGAACTATCATATTTCAGAAAATAGTAAAAATAGATCAATTTCTAGACAATTCTTGAATAATATGTCATTTTCCTCTTTCCTTTTAAATAAAATGTCTTTTACTCTCCATTTGTTATTTGGCCTTTTTCTTAATGATTACCATTGATAATGATGATGATGTTGACCCCCTCTTGTTTTGGGGTTGTTTTTTTTAAACATACACAAACATGATGTATGTGATTATGCTTCATTTTGCTCATCTCTGTGATTCCTAGGTTCAGGTTGAAGTGGAGGCACAGAGAGTACGCTTTGATCCTGTGGAGGCTGTTGTAGTGGTAGATATGGAGAGCTTGATAGGGGAGGAGCAAAAAGAAGGAAGTGATGTTGTTTCTAGCCAACAAGTAAATGAAGGGAGTAATATTGACGATGGGAGTAGACCATGTGAAACTGTGGTAGTTTCCATGAAAGGATCTGCTGTTCCTAAATTATCAAGACCGTGCAGCAGGGATGCAGACACCGAAGATGCAAACGATGAGGAGGAGGGAGATGAGGACAAAGATGAAGAAGGAGGACTTCAGAAGCCTTCCTTATTACAGGAAGATACCTGTGTTGAAAGTAGGACAAAAACATCGCACGATTCAAAGGATGCTTCTTTCGTGGAAAGTACAGGGCCAAAGGAGGATGATGCGTTACTAGGAGACCAAAATCACATCGAGCCATCATCCGATCCATCGTCTCCATCATCACCAAACTCGCAATCCATTCCCACCCTTCCCCTTCAAACGCAGGCCTCAGATGCCAACAACTCTGAAGATGCCAAAGAGACAGATGCCCTCTTGAGTCAGCCATCACCGAAGCCGTTTGATCTTTCCAACAGACAGCGGCAGATCTCTGAGACACAGACTTTTAATAGCGATGTCTCTGCAGCAGGGACAGATACCTTGAGCCACCAGACAGAGAGTGAAACAGCTGGAGGATTTGATATTTCAAACAGGGTAAAACTTTGAAGGTGTATTTCTATTTCTGATTTTTTTTTGTAAATGATATCACAGATGTTAGGGGTAGGTACAGTTTATGTCAATCTATGTTTTTTTTTCTTTCATTATGGGATGTCTTACGGTTTAAATACGAAAATTCAAAATCAGTTTAAATAACTAAATGTACATTCGATCACAAGAGTTAGCATCATTTTTTGTAGCCATTACAGAATATTGTAATCTAGTTATAAAGTTTCATATTTCAATACAAACGATTAAAACAAAAAAATACTGTGCTTTACAGATTATGGGATATCATTTACAGTGATTTCTATATCAAAGGAAGTTATAGGGCAACACAACATTGGCTTTACAAAATTACTCTTTGATCATTTTCAACAGTTGTAATCAGAAAAATAACTTCTTGATAATTTATATAGTGTAATGAAAATCATGTAATATTCTGTATGAAACTAGGGTTGAGCTATAAATAAATATCATTGAAATATTGATGTGTTTTTTCTTGCCAGGCCAAGTTACCTCGAGGGATAGCCAACATCAGACCACACATAGAGAGGATTGACAATGTCCCCCTCCTTGTACCCCTCTTCACAGATGTCACTCCAGAAAGTGAGTTCTGTCATTGTGATGTTACAGAAAGAATTTTGCTGCAAACCCAGTATTAGAGATCAGGGACCCATTTCACAAAGCCTTGTTTCAATGACAAATGACAAAAATCAGTGACAAATCTGCTGACAACCAATTTAGAAGCAAGGATTTCAATAGCTTATAACAAAACATGTCATTTTTCACTGATGACAAATTATGTGAAATGGGGCTCAGATGCACAATATTCATCATTCATTCATTCATTGTTCTGATCTCTAACCACTAGAGTATAGCAATTTTTTAATAACTCTTTCTTATACAGCTTGACCAACGTTTGTTCTTATTTTTGTTTCGTAGGGATGAGAATTTCCACATATTTCAGTCTTTCCAGACACCATTCTCACACCCAGATGTGTAGTTCTTGAGCATTTCTCATACATGATTTGCATGGTGTTCAATTATCATAAATAATACAGACTTTGTGCATGACAAGTTGCATTTAAACAATGGTCCAAATATCAAGCACATATCTTAAATACATGTACTAGTAAGGCGTAGTGATAAGTCAACAGTCATTAAACATTTGACTTCTGTATATTTTGCAACTTTTCCACTCCGGAGAACCCTTCTTCTTCTTCTTCTTCACTATAAGAACAGGCCACTGTCGAAATGATGTAGGTGTATATACAGTGTCTCAATACAAGGCCTAGTTACAAAGAACTATATGCAGCTAAAAAGCTACCCTGTACCCTCATGTTATGGATTTCATTTCATTCCAAGCTTACCTTCTGATCTGTACACATTACTGATCAAATGATTTTCTAGTACCATGATTATTCTTGTTTCCATAGCGACCCGTGAGATGGTGGAGATTATGCAGGAAAATGGAGAGGTTGTGTGCTGCTTGGGTAGCAGTCTCAACATAACCAATGCATCCATCTTTGCTCAAGCAGATATCAGGTACAATTAATGTTTTTATTTTAATTGTGAGGCCTATTACAAAGTCTTGTCAATCGTTTTACCCACCATGATATTAAAGGTAAAGGTCTGGAATAGTTAAGTTTGAACATTACAAACCATTATAGAGTGTGTGAGATAAAAGCAGAATGAAAAATGAAAAAGCTGATGATAACATGAACTTGGTTTACCATATTAAAGTCTTTATACATTAAGGAGAAATAATCTTCATAGTGATTTTGTATACATAGTATCAATGTGAAGCAACTTTCCCCAAACACAAAGAATCCTTCTCAATATACATCTTTGAATTGGTTCACTGAATATTGGACATCATTTCACAAAAAATCTTATATAAGTACAAACCTGCTGACATCCTATTGAAATGTATACTTTATATTTGACACATGTTTCAATGGGATTTGACAAACTTGTACTTGCAACAGTTTTACGAGATGCTTCTCTGGATTGAAGTTTACTCTTGTTTTGTATTGGCAGCATTGGCTTAGAGCCGTTACCACCCCACATCTGTATGAACAAAGACCACGCCCACCCGAAGACTCCGCCCAACTGGACGTCATCACATCCCCCCTGGTCGCCATTAGAGGTCTCCAGTCTCCTCACCAGTCTACCCTGTTCTCTCTCATTCCATCGGATGGATAACATCAGTCTCATCTCACTCATCAGAGAGGTAGGCTAAAGTCTCTTTCAGATATGATATGTGGCGATCTGACGCAAACAAACATGCCACATTTTTCTTAATTACATGTATGTCTCAATAATGTCATCTACAGTTAACTTAACTGATGTAACATGGTTATTGCCATTTATATTCCTCTTTTACTACATGTTATTTTGAATACTTTTCTGGACTGTATGGATTATGCTCCTCACATTCTTACATTGCGCATAAATACTGCTTGTGATCATACCGTCAACCTTATTTCATATCATAATTTTCATACTTTTGACCTTTCCTTTCTACTTCTGACCGTAGGCTAGGGGAATTTGCAACGGGATGGTCAACTGCTTCACCTTCTTCATGTTTGGTCTGCTGACCCTTAGTGCAATTCAACTCCTGTGTACGCTGCTATTCTTGCCACCCCCTCTCAGCGGGCGTCACGTCCTCTGGCTGGCCTCGGTCGTCGTGCCGCTGCTGGCCGTGGCCCTGATGGGGTCAAACTCCCAGTCAAAGGTCATGACCCAGGCTACGGGCAAGAATGTGAGGGAGCATAATACGGATGTAAGTGAACTTGTCTCTAATGAAGCCAATAATATGTGGTTTAACTTTGTGTGTAATTGAAAGAGGGTCTGAGTAATTAAGGTGATGATAATGATTCTTCATTCCATATTGACCTTAATAATAAATGGGAAGCCATGTCTGCTACCTTAAGATATGACTTGAATTTGAGCAAGGAATTTTCTCATATTCCTCTAATGATTAATGTTAATTTTTTTTCTCTGATATAATAAATAGTAAGTGAGACAAAACCTTGTATCACTTTGAGCAAAATGAAGTCATTTTCATCAGAACAGACAACCATATCTACTGATTGATGTCTCCTCTATATTGATCTCCTTCTCTCCTCCCAGCATGTGGTATTGTTCTGCTTCTACTTCATGACCAAGTTCCTGGGTTCGGTGGTGATCTGTACTGTGTGTCACTTCCTAACTCTCTTAGCTTTCTGCCAGGAGACTGCAGAGGATCCCACAGATTGCCATTTCATCCTTCACAACAGGTAGGATGGTGTAATTTATTTATAAATTTATTTAGGTAGATCACGATTGGTAGGGTGTAATTATTTATTAATTTCCTTATGTAGTTCAAGACAAAAAGCTGTTTGGTTTGTGTTTTTCTCTGCAGTCATTGTGGTTATTGCTTTGTACATGAGCTTATCAGCCTTTTTCTGCATTTAGTATGTTTCTAAATTTCTATGATTGCTTTCATTTGTAGGTTCTCTTTCTCTTATCTTGTAATCATCATATGACAAGACTAGTTTACTTTCAAGTTGCAAGCACCCTCAGATATATTATGTAAATGTTAAAATCTTCTTTTTAACAGATACCATGAAAAAGAGTTATACATTGTGCATATCATGTATATGCAGCACAGACCTACATGTACATGTACTGCATCTTGAAGTTTTATGGTATTAGTGAAGAAAGAGAATATTTAATTCTAGTCATGGTTGCAACTTCAGTCAAACCTGTCTATCATGGCCACTCAAGGTAAACAGAAAAAGTGGACATTGTAGACAGGTGGCCTTTCTAGACAAGTTCTACTACACACATTTCTCTCTCAAGGAAGACAAATTGCATGGCCACTATAGACAGTGGCCTTTGTAGAGAGGTGGCCACTGAGACAGGTTTGACTGTATATGAGTGCATAACTTTTATTCCAGTGTATTGACTTTGGTGTGTGTAATTTTCTTGTTGCCAACCTGTTCTTTTCTATGTGTTCTCTGTGACTCCTAAGAAACATGACATCAAGCTGGAATGGATGGAGAGAGGAGTACTCCTCACATCAAGTACTGGCACAAAATATTCAGGCATTCCTTCTTACATTGTATTTCAGTAAGTAGTAGATCATCCTATATGTTTACATCTATATATCTCTCTCTATATATCTATATATCTGTCTATCTATCTCTCTCTCTCTCTCTCTCCCATTCTCCCTTCCTCTCTCTCTCTCTCCGACTATCTCTGTATATGTTTCCCTATATCCATTTCTCTTGTTTTTCTACAAAGTGTCAATATCTTGTTTTCTATAAAAATAGGTTTATTAATATTTGTCATATTTATAAGATATTTCATGTTTCAACACACTTCTCCGCTATCAAGATCAAATTGCCGCACATCTGTAATCTTTCCTGCTTCCATCTGTCCAAGTTGGTCTTAATTCTTATATTTTTCTTTTATTCTTCCCATAAATGTTGACTCTTGTTTTTCTCCCAGTTACATCATCAGCCAGCTTTGTTAATTGTTTACAACCCTTGTGGAGGAAACCACCATTCAGGAACTATTTGTGGTGTGGAATCGTTTGTGCACTGTAAGTAGATAAGTACTATCAGATCCAGTATCATTATATATATTTATACAGTTCATAACTTAAGTATTGATACCCTTACCAAGTTTTGTAATTTTTTTTATTAGTATGCGAAAGATTGATTTGTCCCAATTTATGTTTCTTGAGAATGTGACATATTAAAGCTTACATCTAAAAGTATTCAACAAAGGCCCTAGTTCCACCAGTCTACCTTTCATTCTTGACTTTCAAAAAAACACAACAATCATCAAATTTACAAGGGATATGACTCATTTAGTTGTTCACTGTATATATATACATATATATATATTTATACGGAGGTATATACATATTTATTTCTGGGTTTTGTAAACCTCAGATCAATTGTTAACATCTTTCAAATTTGGTCAAATATAGATATGTTTTTGAATCTTGATGATTATTAATGATACCCCAACACAGGTGGCACTTGTACATTTGTATTTGGCAATTCAGATTGGTATTTAACACTCAAACCATACATAAATAGTTGGGTGAAAAAGAAGTATTACAATCTGCATTAAAATGTAAGTTACATACTTTGGCAAGTGCTTAAAAAAGCTTTGGTTATTGATAGTTTTTAAAAGTACTGTGTACTTCACATGTAGATAAGATCAAATAGTTACAAAGGCCCATTCACACATCCCAAACGCCATTCAAAAAATAAAATAAAAACAAAATATCATATTTTTGGACTGCCATTTACACTACTAGCAAAAAACAAAAACAAAAACTGTTGGTGTTTATTCATACCAATTTTTTTGTGATTAGTGGGCATGCGTGACTTGTGGCTACCCTGCGTGCAATCGCACAGAAGCGAGGAGAGTTATGTGACGAAAAAGAGGCAAAGTACCAAAAATTTTATTTTAACTGCAAGAATTGGAGAAATTTCGGCAGGTGTTTAAAAAACCACAATCCAGAGGTGATTTTTTTGGTTATTCATCGAAACTCTGGAATATGAGAAAAATCAACAATTTTTGATTGCAATGTGAATGCAGCTAAAAAGCACTTCTATTCCATCCTATGCAGATTCATCCTGGAGATTATCTTCTTTGCGATAGACATGAGTATATGGGGATCGGTTGATGCAGCAAGGATGCCTTCGAGCCTGGAAGACATCCCCCTTGAGGTGTGGCTGATTGGTTTCCTATGGCCGCTGGTCGTTCTATTCCTCTGTGAAGCTGTCAAGCAGTATGAGATACAGTAAGGCATCATTTTCCTCTTGTTTCAATACCTAATACAGTCAAACCTATCTATAAAGACCACCCATGGGAGACAAGAGAAGTGGTCTGAAAGGCATCACTTTCCTCTCACCTACTTTAGTGACCACCTGTCTACAAAGACCACATTTTGTTTGTTTCCCTTGAAAAGGTTTCTCATTGAAACGTGTACTACAGGAACCTGTCTACAAAGACCACTTTTTGAGTTTCCCTTGGACAGTCGGTATAGACAGGTTTGGCTGTACTCTGATTTGTAGAGGTTTTGTGGCCTAGTGGATAAGTCTCCGGACTGTGAACCCCAAGGAATGAGGTTCGAATCCTGCCACAACACTAATGTCCTTTGGCTGGAACCATGCCGGGGTAATAATATCTAAAGTATTTTTCCACCATTTTAGAGTCGTATCATAAGGTGTATATTCCTGAATAATCCTATTCAAACCGTAAAACCTATTTTCTCTTTTTACCCTTTTTTGTTTCAGAGTTTTTGTTAGGTGGCAGAAGAGGACCAAACTCCAATTTGGGACCAAACTTGGGATGAACTCTCCTTTCTGAATGTTCAGTTATGCAGTATTCCTCTTGCATGGTGGTGCAGAATTAGATAACCACCTTTTGTTATTCCTGAAATTAACCACGAGATATATTTGAGTTGAATGTTGTTCTGGAGCATTTGATATTGATCAGGACATATTGTATTCGAGTAAATTTTATTTTTGTGACTGGTTATTTTAAATACAATTTATTTTGTAGTTATGGCTGCACAATTATGTTTATATATCATGTTGGTAATCATCTTTTAAACTATTCTGTTAGACTATTTGTTGCTGTTTGATAAATATTTATTTACAATGCTGGAAAAAGTAACATTTTGCGAACATAATGTACAAGTAAAAGGTACTTATATTTATATTCCTTTTTTTTTTTAATTCTGTACTTTACATCTCTTCACATAGTTGTATTTTGCTTTTCTTTCTATTTCTCTTTACTCCCTCTCTTCCAAATGTATTTATTCTGTTCTAATCTTGTTTATGTTACTTTCAAAATGCACCACCTTTCAAGAAATATGTACCGGTAGATTTTTACAATCCTGAAGATGTGCAATACGTAGGAGTATGTAGTCAACTAAGAAAACTGAGATGCACACTATGAGAGCTGTGCCTTCCTTGAAATTAATGTGCAAATTTTGTAAGATTTGTTACACTTTGTAGTCATTTGTATGAAATCAGGTACCGGTAGGCATGATAATTAGAAAAAGTGACACGATTCCAGTGCTTTCCGAGGAGTGTATCAGTTTACACAAGTATTGTTCCATACTGATACATTAATTTTTTAATTTGTCATCACAAATTGTCAATACACATATGTTTCAAAGTTAGGAACCATTCAATAGATTTATAGATATATACCAACAAAAATCAAGACGCATTTTGAGTAGCATGTGTATTTTTAAAAAAAATTATTTTTAAGACGAAGGTGAAAATAAAAGGCCCTGATTTTTTTTTTTTTAATTCTGGCATTAGAAATACAAAGTAATTCATAATTAACAGTGTCATGTTTGTATGTTTTTATATGGACATTATCTTAACGTCACAATCTTGTCACTCTGTAGAGTAAGTTCTCACAAATCTGTGTTGATAAAGTTTGCAATGCTATAGCTTGTAAATAAGAGTTTATCTAATTTATTGCAGCTTTTGAATGTTGTTGATATTTGTACTTACGAAAACACCCCATATACCGTATATATACCAGAGATAGAACATGAATGTAACTGCTATAAAAAAAAGTTGTGTTTTTCATGCCAGAATACCTCAAAAAGAGGACCATTTGTTTGTAAAATGCTAGATAGAATATGTTCAGAACATTCAGGGGATAACAAATCTTGATAGGAAATGCTGTCCTTCTTGTTTCTGACCACAAAAAATCATCCAAATTAATTTATATATTTAGTTGTTTCAAACATCAGTTTTGCTCCAGTGATGATGGTGCTCGCTTTAGTGGTGAATGTTTCAGCTACACATTACACTTTGTATGACCCTTGTTTTTATTAGTGTTTCTTTCTCAATTTAATTAGAATTTTATACAAGAATTTCAATAATTTTAACAAATTTGGAAATGGATATTTCATATCTGTGATTGAAATATCACCTTACAAATGTAACTTAAATCTCAAAATTCTAACAAAGTTTATAACTTTTTTAATCCAATTTCTATAATGACATCAATTTGAAGGAAAACAAAAAATGTACCTAACAAGGAAAATATTTGTCTCTATTCAATATCTGGATAACAGCAGTTCATTTTAATTGCACTGTACTTGATTTGTAAAAACAATCTTCAATACATTGAGACATATGTTTTCTTTTCTCTTGTGTCTTTCAAGTGCAAGTTTATCTGAATGCATCTCCATTTGTTGAAACATAATACAAAACAAGAAAATGCCACAGAGAATCAGAAATACATGTATAATAACTATTTATTTTATCACAAATGATTCTTCAAAATTCAAGAGTCCAAGATTTTGTTCATGTATATCAGTTCACAGCAATTAGCAAATATTGATGTTAATGATATTACTATACATATGATACACATGTAAGTTCAATCCAGAGTTTACTCAAAACCTCTTTCCAGAAGAGACAAAAGGTTAAACAAAAAAATATCTCTCAAGTCAAATGATGACGGGTTTAATGAAATACTGGTAATTAACCCAAGTTTGAGGATCTTAAAATAAAATGAAGAATTAAACTTTTTTTTAGCCCGATGTTTTTGATTTGGAATTGTATTTAGATTTGCTTCCAGCATTATTATCCAGCCAATTAATTCACCATTAGGATTGATCCTAATAGAATATCAACTGATAGATTTAAAATTCCAACAGTAATGTAACACTACATCTCTTTCCATATCATCATCATTTGTTATTTATGGGTTAAACTTTGGGGTCCACCTTGTAAAGTTAAAATTATATTTTACTATAATTATGTCCATGCTTTCCAAACAATGATCGATCCTTGCAAAACAAAGACGCCTCGTTTCAATATCCCTCAACAGATCCATACATATCGATCTCCACGGGTAGCTTTCAATGCAGGTTGGATTGTAGATGCAGATAACTTCAGTACACCTCTGACACTGAAACAGCTTTCCAACGATCCTAAAAAAATCAAGTCTGTTTGAAACTTCATGCTTTCCAATATCCTCTTACAAGATTGCATGCAGTATTGCAGTCCTTTTTGAGGTCCAGCTGTACATGAACTGTAAATTTCGAGACTTGTCAATAAGTTTGTTTTTTCACCATTGTGAGACTGTTCATCACCACCACCTGAAGTGTGCATACGCTCTATTGGCCTCACACTGCCTGTGAAGATCGTGTTTCCTTTTCACAACATTGCCCTGTAACAAGAAGGAGAAATCATAATAAATTAATAATTGTTATAGAAATGAATGTTCATCTTTCTCCCTCCCTCTAGGGGAAAGGGGGGGGGTCAAATAATATGTAATATGTGAATTGTGTCTTTGGGGGATAAAAAGAGCATCAGTATCTTTATGGTGTCACAACAAATATTAACTGATAGATTCATGATATAAATTGCTGTAGAGATTACAGGAAAAGTAGAAAAGACGTAATTATAACTAAAACAGTCTAAAACTCTTCAGGGTGTGCTGATCAGCATGCTTTTAAAAATTTCTAAATATACTTTAGAGGGCTCTTTTAATCTAACAAAATATATATTTGGGACTTTTCCCTCTTAGATCATGCAAGCAATTGAAGTGTCATCTAAAATAGCTTTGCTATATAACTTCATATCAGAACATATTGAAAATAAGAAGTAGCAGAGGATTTGAACATTGTAAACCTACCTGATTATGAAATGCATCTAGGAATTCTTGAGCTAATTTCTCTGGCATATGCATCTTGAGCGGTTTCTTCTCACACTCTTGCAGTATCCATTTCATGGCTAGAAACCGTTGTCTGTTATCCTTCAGGGGTGATGGAACCTGGAATATTAAAGAAGGGGAAAGGAAAGGCTCGTGATGAGTAGAGGAAAGAATAGTGGTTTGGCTCAAAATGATTTTAGCCACGGTACAGGTTGAAGCATCTGAATGCCTTGAACTGTGTATTTCATGGGTATCATATTTGTATTTTGTGTGTGTTCTATGGGTACCATGGCATGGTGTAAGCAAGAGTTTGAATTTTACTAAGACGCTCTATCTGAGGACATATGCATCAGGCTAGAATTTCTAGCCTGGTGCATATGTCCTCAGATAGAGCGTCTTCTCTAAAGTTGGATCTTTCTCTCTATCTATCTCTCTCGCACACCCACATACACACTCTCTCCCACACACACACACTCTCTCTCTCTCTCTTCTCCCCCCCCCCCCCCCCCCCCCCCCCCCCCCCCCCCCCCCCCCCCCCCCCCCCCCCCCCCCCCCCCCCCCCCCCCCCCCCCCTCACAGGTACAGTTAATACTAAATAGGCATATGGGACACACACAAAATAATCATATATTGGGACAAATGCACAGGGACTGGGACGAAAAAACACAAATCATATATTGCTTTGAGTGACAGAAGAACAGCCAGGCAGAAGGACAATACTGGAGCACCAAGAGCTTAATTGCACAACAGGCACAAATGCAATACAAGAAGCCAATATCATTTTGGTAAACAAAATATCAAATTTCAGTTGTTACATCGTGAAAGCTTTCAAGAAAGATACTGGTAAGAGTATCCCATGTTACCTGATAGTTCTTGCCACCTCGCTTGATGGTGACGAGACCCATGGAAGGTTTGCAGTTGTCTATGGCCTTCATGAAGATGACCCTGGGACTGGTCTCTAGACTGGACTTGTCCATCTCGGATGCCCTGTTGTACTTCTCCACTTGCTTTGACTTGATGATTTCAAAAGTCTGGAGAGGAATAAAAGGGACATCAAAACATATGACATGTAATTATTTTATATTTACTAGTATTAGAGGAGAAATGTTACTGACCGACCATATTTCCCAAGTGAATGATATTGCCCCAGTTGCAGTTGGGGGTAATATATATGGTAACATCGCAGGTCATGTACTCTCATATCAGAAAAAATCAAGCCAGTTGCTGGTATATAATATTATATTCATTATTTTAATTGATAGCATGGTAAAAAAAAAAGTAGGAGAAAGAAAGATTGCTTGAAAGCCTGAAATGTATTATCTTCAGTCAAATTTCATTGTTTCCTTGTCAAATTGACCATGAAGTATCTTCATTGGGTACAAACTATACAGTGCATACCGGTATGCCTGTTGCTCTTTCAGGAATAAGATTCTAGCTATTCATTCCAAACAAATAGTACATCAGTGAAGTTCTTGGGTGGAAGTGGCTGTCAAGCGATAGGGTTGTACAAATTGAAAGTTAACTGATACCTTCTTACCTTCTCCATGATCTTAGAAACAGTTTCATTCTGTCCCTTCTTGTTCATCACATTCACAAATTTGCTGGAAAGAGAGAAAGGAAAATCTTTTGAGGATACTATGTTTGAAACATCATAACCCACAATCAGTATGGAGGTATAAAGCAGGTAGGCAGGAAGAAAACATAATGAAGCAAAACATTTCTCCCCCCCCCCAAACAAAAACACACAGACATTTTTTTTGTACATGTATTGACAACACACTGCATGGTGAGGTCACTTGAAACTTTCCATTTACCATGGTTTTCCTAAGATTTCAATAAAGATCTATTAAGAATTCATCTAGAGTAAATGGTAAATACATGTACTCATAAAATGATGCCCCTATATATTTTTTTTATGTTGTCATTATTTTAATTTGTTTATGTTGTTCATTAAATTTCTTTTTCTATTGAAGGCACACTTTGAAGAACAATAGAGAAGGGAGGTCTAGATTATAAATTAATTCAAACACGGTCAGAACCCCAAGTCCCTCCCCCTTCCAAAAAGAAAATCTTCTTCTAGAACCACTCCTGCTTAAAGGTAAAGACCAGTTTTGGAAACGCCCCCCTCTCAAAAAATGAAATGGAAGCTCTTATTACCAATATGGGGAAAGAATATGTTTTGACTAATACGTGATCATTAAAATTTAGCCGAGAGACCGCCTACTTATTGATATATTTGGTAAATTATTATATCTATTCGGACCTAATAGATATAACGCACGTGTCGCGCACGTGTTATGCATAGTCCCATATACATCTTTCTGTGTACAGTGCTTGTAACTTTACCAAGACTGGGCCAAATTTCTTATCATTTTGAAGATTCCAGAACCTTGCAGTACACACCAATACTTATATGCTAGATGATCAACCTTTTCTGATCGATTCCACAAAGTTTCTTTCCCAATGCGATCGCATGACCATAACTGGTCTTTATCTTTAAGATGGTCATTTAAGATGCTGCCTAGACGACTTACTGGACCAAAGGGTCATAGGTGAAGGCTGATGTGATGTCTCCTACGGCAGCCTTGACCGGTGTGCTGATGTCCAGTGGAAGGGAACCGTCTTCGTAGGACTGTCTGTTCACTACGGGAGGAACGTATGTTGGTTTGTAGCGGCTAAACCTCACCTGGGTAAACCTTCAAGTGATATCAAAAACAAAAACAGTGAAAACCTGTAATAAGATATTCAATGGTAAATAACAAACCCTCACTTTAATAAATTTGAACACAATTTACAAAAATAAGAAAAAAGAATAGTTGAAAATGTCTATAAATAGGGAGGCCAATGCCTGCGCGTAAGGCTTCTACGCCTACGATTTGTGCGCTCGTTGTCCAAGCAAAAGATTGCCTGAAAGAAAAAAAACAAAAAGAAAAATATCTATTCAATAAAAAATACAACAAAAACACAATTTTACACTCCACAACATGCCTATAATCATGGATCTGTAACAGTCTTTCACCATTTGTTGACGATCTTGCAAATTTTGAAGTATTTTCATCCAATAATTGACGTAGCAGACGAACAAAATCACACGCGCAAGGGAATAGAAGGCGCAGAGGTTTGCTTACTAAAATCCTTCATATTGACTGAAGGTAGAGCCTAAAAATATGGAATCAGTTTTAAGTCAAAGAACTTTTGAGAGAGATTAACATATCAGATGTGCACAAATGTCACTTTTAACAACTAGAAAATATAAAGAAAAACGATGATATCTTTTTAAATACAGATTTTTAAAAACTGCACATTCGAAGGTAGATAGAGTAAGATTTTTAAGGCAATCTTGCGTTGGTTTGAGCCCCATAGCTACAGTCATCTCAAATTGAGGAGGAAAACTGTGAAAAGTGACGTCATTGTTCGAGCCCAAAAGAGAGATTATGGCGAAATAATATATGCATATGTATGAGCTACGGTCACATCGCGCACAAAACAAATTTGACGTAGAAAGTCTCACACATAGTACCTTATTCTCAGCACTAGACACCAGTGTCGTGCAGTAATGTATGAAAAGACATTTCAGTAAAAAAAAAAGTCTGCATAAACAGTCTATACTCCAATTGAGAAGTGGAATGAATGCCAAACTTTGAAGGTGTGTGTATATGGTTAGCGAGTGTGTTGCGTATGGCGAGAGAGAGAGAGAGGGAGAGAGAGAGAGAGAGAGAGATATATGTCAGTACACGGCGTACGTAATTGCATGCATGCAGTTCTGTTCTTGATTCCGTATTCTGTTTGTACTACAAGTTGGATTTATCGATCGTTGATAATGCAGTGTCAGATTGATCTTTAATCATGAGGAAATAGTAAGGTAAGCCTAATTCTTCTACTTCTTCTGATTTTACAATGAGTGGCTTTAAATCGAGCTTTTAGCTCTCTCTGTTTGTTTACCCTCCATGGCTAGCATGGCTCGATGCCTCGATTAGGATTGCAGCTTGCAATTACCGTAATTGCCTGTGTCGGTGTGTGCGTCAGATTCAAGGCTAGCCGCTGCACTTTCGCGCAAAGTTTTGAAATTGTTGTCAGGGCAATGACACGCTTATTTCCTCGGGCCTGTCTAATTATGAACGTAACAAAATTAATTATTTCAAGGCTCTTACGTACGGATTGGCGTAGAAGGAAGGTCATAGGAAATAGCTGGATATCTCCTATTTTATGGAACTTCTGGAGTCGGCAGATGGGCGAGTTTTCTTAGTGAAAGAAAATGCTTTCTTTTAATGTTTGTTTTATTATAAACAAATTAGATCTAG
>BEXV01000683.1:55625-81758 GCA_003118195.1 Hemicentrotus pulcherrimus
GGGGGGGGGGGCAGGCGGGAAAAATCGCGACGTGGATCCGCGCCTGCCTGAACAATAGCATAAATTTAGTTTTGTCCCTTGCACAGCACTGTTCCATTTCATCCCGCGGGTGGCCCATTTCCCCATTCAAGACCTCGATCACGATAATTTGCATAAAATTTAAAAAGAAGGAAGGGTATAGGCCTAACTATTATTATGTAGCCTGTGCTAGTAGTACAAATGGAGAGGCTACAATGTTGTGTTAGTTGACGTTCGTATGCCACAAATTAGTATTTAGGCCTAGTTTATGTACATGAGGAGGGGGATCAAGGGAGGGGGCCGGTACCGCCCCCTAGATCCCGACCCTAAGCCTCCCCCTCCATCCGCCAATGTGCACGAAATGGCGAATTGTGTAACGCAGCACTTGTTCTACCGAAAAATAGGCTACGTTGTTATCATAATATGAGCATGGACCCTACCACAAAAAACTGAAGAAAAAGGGAAGGTGTTTTGAACAGGGCCAGGGAGAACCTCCTTCAAAAATTAGATCCGATATATCAAGGTCTAGGACTTCCAGGTACACGCGTGAATAAAATACAATGCACGGCATGGAAATATTTCACTTGGGTTGAACATGGAGAAACTATTGGAAACTATTGGAATGGAGACCCTACAAGAAGCAGGAGGATGTTCATCAACTTCCATAGAAACTATGGTAAGTTTTAAACAAATCTTAACGTGCGTTATGATTATTATTTGTCAGTGCATTTTATCAATTTCCACTCGACGATCGACATTGCTCCGCTAAGCTATTTGGGGCTTGGTCCACCGCTCTTCGCTCCTCCACAACGCCTGAGTTGTAGGGGTACATGTTTGGTGCGGCACGGTCGTGTGATTGTGCGCAGTGCAGTGCATCTTGCAGAGATGATGAACATTGCATTGCACACTGGCTTCGAGCTTCGGAGTTCGCTAGTCTAGTGTACGTGTAGTGCCTAGTGTACTCTTTTTTCCTCTCATGATACAAAGCACTTTGAATTTAACAAAAAATAAGACATTTTGATACCAGATTTCCTTACCGTAAAAGGCGTATGTGTAATCCTGATGATATAAGATGGGATTTTAAAAACTAGAACTCTATGAAAACGCTGACCTCTACTCTAGTCTTATGAGAGTTTGCGATGTTACAGTGTAGTTCTAGCTATTTACTAATTTAGCTGCACATAGACTACATGTAGTTTATAGAAGAAGAAGAAGAGGAAGAGGAAGAAGAAAAGGAAGAAGGAGAAGGAGGAGGAGGAGTAGGAGAAGAAAAAAAAAGTCTGAATCTTTTGGTCTAGACTCCAGCTCAGCCTCTAGCTGCTGTGTATTACAGATCGATAGATCTATGATGTTTGTAACCATCTGGTATGGGGGATTCTTAAATAAAACTGAACTTTGTCAACCTTCCCCATACACATTTTTTCAATTAATATATTAAGATTCTAAGCTAAAGTAGATAATGAAGACATAGACTACAGTAAATCGTAAAGCTCTGCTCAGCCGAACCGACCCATTCCCTCCTTTCACTACCCCAAACGATGTACCTCAGTCTCTGTATAGAGGCGTTCAGTGGAGCCAGACATAGTCTCAGTGGAACAACCATCAATATCAGAGACTGAAGCTTTCAGTCTAGCACACTAGCTGTCTATGTGTAAAAGCACTCACTCATGTACATGTACAAGGTTGTGTTTCATAATTTCTTGTTTTTATTGTTTTTATTGTAGGTTGGGAGAAAAGGTACCAGGAAGAGAAAGAAAATCACTAGTGCAGATAGAGAAACAGACACCTGTCCACAGCCAAAACCCAAGAAGACAAAAAATGCAACAGGTAAATTCAGTAAAGAGGAGAGAGAGAGAGAGATAGGGTAAACTCCAGAACTACTGCATATAAAAAAGGGTACATAAGACTACACGCACATGTAAATCTAAAGCTTGGAAAATGTAAAAGTATACAGGGTCCTCTCCCCCTCCACCCTGCTTTATAAAGCATTGAAATGAGTGAGATAGTAGTGATAGTAATCATGTTTACATCATTTTGGATTTGCAAGGTAAATCATTCAGGCTTTAGAAAATGACTCACACACAGAGATTTCAAGCACTATAGACTTAAGACAGGGTGTACATGCACCGCAACTATGGTATTTGGCCATAGAGGGCAATTAACACCGGCAAAGTGTCTATTTGGCAAAGGCACTTCCGGTTTCCATACAAATACAATGTGTCAAGAAGTCCAATAGAAATCACAGACAGTTTCAGAACCAATAAACTATGAGTAACAGATTACGATGGTGCATACATACATGTAGATCTCATCAAATCATTGGGGGAGTTCAAATAACCTCAATAATAATTTCAAAAAATAAGGAATTATTTAAATTTCTTTAAATGACAATGCTTTGCATTCTAGATGGAAGCCGGAAGAAAGCTTGTCTTCTTCCCCAGTATCTGCAAATGTGCTGACTTCCGCAGTGCGGTAGGAAGGTTGCCATCAATTGTAGAAAATCGTGTTTGCAGTAGGTTCAAACGTCTAGTGAAGAATCATTTTATTTATTTCCAAAATAATTGGTGCAGTATGAATTGATTCAGCTACGATTCTAGTGTGAGACTAAAAATCTTTGTAAAGTAAATTTTTCTGTGCTCCATTCCGTCTAGGCAAACCCTTTTGTTGTGACAGCTGCGGTTCTCGATTTGTTGTGAATCCACTTAGACGTAAACCTGGTCAGAGTTCCAAGGGCAAGGCAACGCCTCGTTATGTAGTAGATCAAGAGAGTCAGAAACTCCTGACTCTCTGCAATGCGTGTGGTAAGAAAATCAATTACTCTCAAGTTTGTTTGCTTGTCAGCCTTCTCTTCCCCGTCTTCTTCATTTTACAGTTACATGTATGTAGGTTTTAGCTTTAATAGTACATGTGTTTGAGGGTAGATGATGGAATTTAGAAGACTACACCACCTTCTTCAAGTATGTATGTTCTGAAGAAAAGAATTAAACATGAGCGCTTGTGTAGCTGGAGCTAAAGCTTGGGTAATAAATTCCAAAATCCTTTGAAGTGCATCATAATGTAATGATCAGAAGACTAATTATTTATTATTATTAGCACAAATCATGTAGTAGTAGAAGTACTATTAGGCCCCATTCCACAAAACTTGTCATCAATGACAAATGACAGATTTTGTTACAAGCTAGTGAAATCCTTGCTTCTCATTGGTTATCAACAGATTTGTCACTGATTTTTGTTATTTGTCATTGTAAAAGGCTTTGTGAAATGGGTCCCAGGTGATGGTACATGTACATGTAGTAGTATTGGTGGAAGTGGTGGCAGAAGCAGCAGCAGTACAACATTTCTAGTGCAGTAAATATAAACAAGTCATGCAGTACGTATGTTTAGAATTTGACGAACCATTTGCAGTTTTTGATATTCTCTATTTTTCCCTTTTGTCTGTCTAGGCATTAAAATGGAGAGAAAGAGCAGGGCGCCCCCTCGTGACCCGCCCCCATCGTTGGAGGATAAGCAGCGTTACTACGAGAGTGCACAGCACTTTGCCGCTTCGTTGGTAGAAGGGTTGGGGGAGCCAGACGGTATGTACATTAAAGGCATCGTTTAACAATGTTAAATCTGAGATGCATTGCTCTACATGTTATCAGTGTCCGTTTCATGGTATAATATTGAAGCTCTAAAAAAATTGCGCTTTGAATTGATAATGAAGTGCCTCAAAAAATTAAGAATCTTTGGTTATACCATACCGATACTCATTAGACTGTAGTGTTATAAAAACTGTTTGGGAAAAAAAAGGTGAAATTTAGTTTTCCAATCATAAATATCTTGATAATCAGACCGGCGATCGGCTTGTTAAAGTCCCGGGATTCCTGACTGACCTAAAGGTTTATAATTATGATTGCAGCATGTGCTAAACCTAGGATTTTGTTTCAGAATCTGAGGCAATGTTAAAATAGCGAGTTACTTTAACTCATTCAGTGCGATAAGTTTTCTTATTTCACACATTTCAGTGGATTTGCAGTACATAAAATTGCTGCATGCCTGTCAGAAAGGCATGAATAGATGAACAGAGAAAAGAATGCTTCCACGTACACGTATTTCAAGAAATAGGCATTCCTGACTTCGACCGTGCTTCACTTTTTCTATGCGACACATTGTGAAAGTAAAAGAATATGCTCAGTCTGTTTTTTGGTATGAAATCATATACACTGCATGCATTTAGGAATATACATGTATACCTGCTTTTCTTGAAGAAAAGTAGTTTTGTCATTTGAATGCCATTACATGTCATTTATTTACCCCTATTCATGTTGCCCTTTTTGAACTAACTTCTTTAGCAATGTTTGACTTGAGAATATGACACTTTTATTTTCACCTCTATTTTTTTCCTTGTTTGCCTTATAGATGCCATTTATTATTGTTGTTGTTATTATGATTCTTTTCATTTGATTGCAGCTGAAAAGTTGACGTGTCCAGTTTATAACACCAAACCCTGTGGATGCATTCAAAAGTTTATCATCGGGGAAGGTACGTACTTAGCAGAAAGAATCCACTTGCAGGATGAACATTAAAGGCATCGTTTAACAATGTTAAATCTGAGATGCACGGCCCTACGTGTTATCAGTGTCTGTGATATGGTGTAATATTGAAGCTCCTAAAAGAATTGAGCTTCAAAATGATCACAAAGTGCCTCAAAAAAGTAAAAATCTTTGACCATTTTTACCATACTCATTTTCCCCAGTAAACTTTAGTGTTATAAAAGCCGTTTGGAAAACAAAAAATTAAATTTTGATTTCCAATCATAGATATCTTGATAATCAGACAGGCAATCGGCTTGTAAAAGTCATGAGATTCCTGACTGACCTAAATGTTTATAATTATGATTGTAGCATGAGCTATATCCAGGATTTTGTTTCAGAATCTGAGGCAATGTTATCGAGTCACTTCAACACCAATGTTGAACTCTGATAACGGTGAGGGTGCTGCACAATAGGGATTGTAGGTTGTAGAGTAGAGAAAGTTTTTAATATATCAATATCAAGTCCCGATCTTCCACAGGTCAAAGTCATGGGGCATTAAAAATAGTTCCCTCCCTTAGAGGTTGTATGTGAAAAGGAAGTATTTCGAGTTCCCATGAATTGACCTTTGAGCGTGTGTCGCAACTATCTCTATCAATCTGCTGTGATAGCGATCATAGCTCGTAGAGTAGAGATAGTTGTGACTCTCACATGTGTTTGTGTGCTCAAGGTCAGTTCATGGAGCTCGAAAGTGCCCCCTCCCCCATACAATAGGGAATTTTCGCACGGTGACGCAAGTGCTGACTAAGGGGTATTTAAATGACCTGTGACCGTCTTCGTACTGTGGCTACCGTCGCAATCTAATTGCAGTTTCACAACTCTGAATATGTGTGAGTTTCCACGCTTGCGTGACGTCAGAAAGTTATATCTAGCTCCACCAATCTCTCCACTGCTCGCTATGGCAGTGATTCACAGTGTTTTTAATGCCAATAGGAGTTGGAAATCTGTATGTTGTACGGGCAATAGAACTGGAATCCTTAAACTGCATTTTGAGATGAACTGGCTCGCTATGATTTAAAACTAGTCAACATGCAGTTGATGTTGTTCAAAGCAACAATATCTATGTAAAAACTAACAAAAGTGTATAATAAAGTTGTGAATATGGCGCAATAACTGATCATGGGGGAGTTTTCAAATTTGCAAATGGGTGATGTCACCCTAATAACTCATCCATTTGCTCGGTTGTTCCTACACACAAAATGACTAAAATTTATTTTTCTCCAAATACATGACTTCATAGGTCCTTATATCTTTCTGAGGATCAATAAAAAATATCCTTTCTATAGCATGCTGAGATTGACTTCCCCAAAGAGCTCATAGGTATACAAAATATAAAAGAGTTCAAGAATGATTTTCCACCTGTAACCGGAACTTGACATTTTCATTTACCAGGTGACAGAGAACAATCCAAGAAGCGAGCCCTTCAGCTGCTGAGCATTCTTAAAGATGCCAAACGTCTCAGGGAGAAGAAGTTCTACAACAGAGAAGAGGTTCTGAGCAAAGGCAAAGGGTATGTTCATTCCTATCATGATAACTCTAATCAATTTTGTCAGTATACTTACTTTACTGTTGTACCCCTACTGTTATACCATATCAAGGAATAATTAGAAAAAAAGTTACAATACCTACTTCAGATTAGAGAATGTAAGAATAAAAGAAAAGGGACTGTGTGTAAGAAGAGAGAGAGAGAGAGAGAGAGAAAGAGAGAGAGAGAGAGAGAGAGAGAGAGAGAGAAAAGAAGAAGAAGAGGAGGAATGCACAATAATGGTATGGTACCATAATACCATAAACATATACTATGCTACAGTCTCCCCATGGAGATCAGTACATGCTACTTAAGAGTTCAGACTCTTTGTCCTCAGCAGAGGACTTAAAGTCTTCCATCTGCTGGTTGCTTACGAACAAGCATACACATGCCTTCTTAGCAGTCGGGTAAAACAAACAAACAATCTTTTCTCTTTCTCATTTGCTTTGTTTGGTTTACACACTCTCTCTCTCTCTAAGTGCCATATCGTTTGACTTTGGCGATCATGCTGTTCCACAGCCCTTGGCTCCTAGCCTTCTGTAATGGTACCACTCCCAGTTCTTTTACTCCTCTCTTGTCCAACAATTTCTGCAGACTGTCCATCCAAAGTATCCTCCTCCTTCCCCTACTCCTCCATCCCATAATTTTCCCTGTCGAAGCAAGATTCTCTAGTTTACATACTATCATGAGAAAACGTTCCAATCCTTTCTTCCATTTAATTTTCAAATCATTGATTTTTGTTGTAAATCAGGCAAAGGAAGGTTGGCCTAGGTAATGGTCATCGCAAAGCCAAGGAGTATGAGGACTTTGTGCTCTCAAACAGGAAGATCCTACGGGGTGACTTGCGGATGTGCGAACGTGCAACGCAGCGTGTCCTGCTCTACTCCAACAACTTCCTGCACAAGCGCTTGAAAACGGACCCCCTGAATCGCACCCAGAGGCTGCAGCGAACCAAGGGGCAGGCTGCACTGGGGAAACTTGTGGACGTAGCGAAGCTGTCTGAGCAAACGTGCTGCTCGGAGAAGTGTGTGCTGGTAGGTGATCTAACTTCTTTTACAAAGTAAATCATAGACTTGCATTTAAAAAGGCCCACTGTACTACTTGTAGCTACTTGCTCCCTCTATATAGAAAACAGTGCCTAATTGGTGACCATTGGTCCCTCATGATCCTCTTTTTTCTTATGTTAATTGAGAGCTGATTTGATGAGATAACCACCTGTTACTGACCTTGCAGGGAGGTCTAATCCCCCTGGCCAAACCAGTGCAGACAGGTATTTACAAGTAAATCATAGACTTGCATCTTTAAAGCTCAAAGAATCGTAGCATGGACATATAAACAAACATCTTCTTTGGTAGAAGCAGAAGTTAAATATGTGTTTTTCAACTACAATCAAATATGTCTTAGTAGCCACCTCTCTATAAAGGCGACCTGTTAATAGCGGCCGCTCATACTGCCTCCCTCTAGAAGGAAATGTGTGTTGTAAAACCTGTGTTGAAAGGCCACCTGTCTACAGTGGCCACTTTCTCTGGTTCCCTTTGGTAGCCTTATAGACAGGATTGACTGTATTTATTATTTACCTCTGGATAGAGGCCATCCTAGAAGGACATTAGTGGCCTGACATGGCTAGGATCCACAACTTTCACATCCCCTGTTTGTATCATGTTAAGTTTAAAGCCCATCTGTACTAGTGAACAGGAGGGATTAGACCACCCTGCAAGGTCACTGGACAGGTGGTTATCTCATCAAATCAGCTCTCAATTAAAAGAGGATCATGGGGGACCAATGGTCAACGATTAAGCATTGTTTGTTATGTAGAGGGAGCAAGTAGCTATAAGTGGTGCAGTGGGGTTTTAAATACTGTGATGTTGGTGCCCTTTTGGTGAACCCACGATCTTTGAATACTCTGTTAAAGAGAAGGTTGAGTTCTGGGGAGAGGTGACAAATAATTTGCAAGCTTTATCATTGTTATTATGCAAGTGTGGAAGAACATCAGAGAAAAAATGTTCTCTGAAAAGCATGGCTCTTCAAATGGCTTCATATTCTCAATATGACAAGTAACAGCTTAAAAACGAGGCCCAATTTTTATGCCACATGTTTGTGTAGTCCCATATACATCTTTCTGTGTACAGTGATTTTTACTTAACCAAGACTGGGCCAAATTTCTTATCATTTTGGTGATTCCAGAACCTTGCAGTACACACCAATACCAATATGCTACATGATCAACTTTTTCTGATCGATTCCACACCCGTTTCTTTTACAATGCAATCGCATGACCAGAACTCAACTTTATCTTTAAGTGGTAAAACCAGTTCAGATACATGGTGTATTAAAGTCAAACATGTCATGAAATCATAAGAGCGATGCGATTTGATCTCCAGTGATTATAACACTCCTGTTGTATCCACTTTTGATTTTCATAATTCTCCCTAGTTGGCACATACACACAGTCTGCTTCTGAATCAATGGAGGGACAGGGCTATCTCTGGCCAGACGGAGGCTAGGAAAGTCCTTGCTGAGATGCTTACACCTTCAGGTCAGGCAGTCAATCCTAGATGTATACCTGTACATGAGCAAAAACAGATCATTTTGTACCAAATTCTTGCATTTTTTCCAAACAGATTATAGAAATTACAGGTTGTAGATGTATCACTTGTTTTTAAGGTTGCTTGGAAAAAAAAACTTGTTAAATAGAAGTAATCACTTGTAGAATGATTTAGACTTTGTGTTTCCTGTATAAAAATGCATTTAATGATAAATGGGGAATTTTCTCTCTTGAATGCACCCTGTAACAATCATGTGTTAAAATGGCTTTCCACAACATCTCTTTTCATGGTGCTGGGCATTTTTATGATTTTACTTTTCTTTTCCATTGCACCGTGAGTACATCAATGGTTCGTAGTTGGTGCCTAATACCGTTACTATAAATAGTGACTGTAAAGTGATGTGGTGAGAGCCATTGAGAAAATGCTTGTGATATCTTGTCATGTAGTACTTGCTACTTGGTTGGGTAATCCCTTTGGCAGCTAACTCGGGAGGCTACACTTGGATGGTAGGTGAGGTGAGTAACTACAAGGAGTTTCACGAAGTGCTGGAATGGTGTGTGGAACAAGCACTTGTTAATTTAGTTCACCTTAAACTCTCTACCGTAGGTCAGGGATCCAACTGCGCCCGTTTCATCGCCATGGTAACAGGCAGCAGCATCACGACCATCGCCAGGGTGAAGGACCAGATGTGCAAGACGGGCGGGGACCGGGAGCCCCCTCAGCATGGCCTCAAGAAGTACTGGAAGAACCACCCCAGGAGTAAGACCTTAGGTCTGCTTGGGGAGGATGGAGAAGTGGTACAGGGCCCCAGGGCAGGGTCAGCGGAAGCTGGAGCTGGGCAGGCCGGAGCGCAGGGATCTCTCATGACCGTGGTAAGGTATCTCTCAGGAAGACCAGAAAATGAAAATAATAGGAATACAGAGAATCTATAATAATAATAATAATAGCTCACATTTATAAGGCGCCTAATACTTTCTTTCTAGGCGCAGCACATATTATTACCCAGGTCTTCGGATCCAGGCTTACCCGCAACACTATGTATGCACATTTTCCAATCCCTGGGGAGCATTTTTCTTAGTTTGTACATCAAGTCATTCCATTTTAGGTCTCTCTCATGACTGATGATTACATCTTGTAGAAAAAAGAAAGTGAGTTATTTAAAGAATCTGTTACTTTGAAGAAAAAAAAAAGGTCTCCCTGGGTGATGGTGATAAGGTGTCCTGTAGGAATGGGATAGAGAGAAAAAATGAGAATATTATTTGTTTTGGGGGTCTATAATGTTTGGTCTCTCTCATGACTCTGGTAGTGGTATCATTTAATAAATATTGTAGGGAAGATGTGAAGAGGTACAATGCACATTGTATATTTCAGTTAGTCCTTTCGGCTGTAGTTAGGATTAGTTCAAGGTAGTGACTCTGAATATTGCGCTGTCTATTGGTCAGTACTTTTTAGTTACTCAAGAAAACCGTAAAATTAGATTAAGAAATTGAAAGTGTATTGAAATGGGTGACATTTAATAATTTCATTGGTAAGTTAAAGGATGAATGAGTATTTAGTTAAACATTCACAAGTATATGTTGTGATAATGACTATGATATGCTGAATGACTCCTTAAGATTTTGTCTGAAATATCTGCAATCCATCTATTTCATGATGACTTTGTAGTAATTAATCCTTCGATACATCGCAATGGTTATTCCTGAATTTGCAGGCGCAACTGATAGAGCAACAGGATCAGTTGAAAAGACTGCAGCAGCAGCTGGAGGAACAGCAACAACAAGTCAGACAACAGCAGAGACTTGTAGAGCAACAATTGATACAACATCAGCTGAGGCAAAACAGGCAACTGAAGCAACAGGTTGGTTGCCTTAACTTTAAAAAGAGATACTTTATTCATTGACAATAACAATAACCGAAAGCATGTAAAAAAAGGGCATTTGAACAATTCTACAAACTCAAGAATTTTAAGACACCGTCAAAGTAACCCAACTTGCCTAAACAGGAATTTATGATGCAGAAGCGATGAAGCATATAAATGAAGATAATTACCCTGCTTTCACAGAAATATATAGTATAGGATTCATGAAACAATGATTGTGCCGTGAAACCTAGTCCACATATATATGGTTCATGAAGTCTGTACTTTTTTATGAATTCATGATCATATGCACCTGAAGGCTGTTTAGCTTGTTCATTTGTTTGGGTTTGGTTTATTTCCTGGAGAAGTCAGTACACACATTTGTTTGTTTTTGTCTCTCTAGGCTGCTTTGGCTGAAGCACAGAGGAAGGTCACAAGTCAGATACGAGCTGCAAACTTGTCTGGTAGCTCAAAGTCGATTACAAGCAATACTGCTACTGCCCGTCCTACAACACAGGTGAGAAACAGCCATCTTATGTCTTGCAACCTTAAATCCTTTTCAGAAATTTTTGTAATCTGGTTAGACATAATTGAATAAAAGACATAAATTAGATTGCACATATATGGAGGTTGGGACAGAAAAAAGAAGTAAGAAGGATCATCCAGCTTTTTGTATGATTAAATCTACAAGATATTACACATATTGCAATCATTCACAGTGTGTAATGGGTTTTAAATCTTTTTGTCTGATTTACAGAACATGTCAACAAGCAGAGCAACGCATCCGTCTACTCTAACGATGCAGCCTCTAACATCTAATCAGCAAGGCCGTATCTACGTACAGTCCCCTGTATCTACCAATCAGCAGGCTCAATCTACAGCAACACAATCTCAGCCATCCAATCAGCATGTGCCTACTATTGTAGGCATGACTATAGAGCAACAACAGCAGCAACTGCAGCAGCATCTTCAACAGCAACATCCCCTGACAGCTACAGTGGCAGGACTTGAGGGCATAGATGCCAAGCTGTTGCAGCAGAACTTGCAGCAGATCCTTGCAGAACTGCAGAATCAGATGGTGACGCAGCAGATCCAGCAGCAGCTGATAAACTGCGGGATGCAGCAGGGCCAGGGTGGAAGCAGCCAACCTCCGAGCTACAGCACGGCAGTGGCAGCCACAAATCACTCCCAGGTGATGCAGACACCACCACCGCGGCAACAATCACCACCACCACAACAACAACAGCAACAGCAGAAGACACAGAAAGATGGTTCACATCAGACACAGATCATCATACAGACTATTCCAAGCCTGCAACCGAATTTGTTGCTGAGTAGCAACGGACATGGTATACCTGGTAGCAGTAATATGCCACAGTATGTCAGTACCTCAGCAAGCGGGTCCATCGCTCGTCACAAAGCATCCAATAGTTCTCATGTAATGGTTCCTATCACACTCCATCATCCTGGTAACCAGATTGCAGGAGGAGAAGCAGTCAATGTGGAGGAGGTCAACGTTCAACTCCAAGAAGTGGTCATGCCTCTCTCCACCCAGGATGCCGCCGAAGCTTGCAACCTGGTCCTCCCACGGCAGCAACAGCTTCCCACCATCCTGCAAGGAACTATCCAGCAACACCTATCAAATCTGGGTCATCTTGCCAGCAGCCATTCGTCAGATTCGGGTGCAACCCGGCCAACCACCGCTACCATCAGTATTGAGAGCCTGTGTAGCAACCAGCAACCATCGCAAGGCAACATTGGGGATCTGGTTGTGACAGAAGTGGACGATGCTTCGCGGATGATGCAAGGTAGCGGCGAGGAAAGCATCCCCTCCACTATCCCTCTGGTTGGAGGGGTTTCTGTGGAGACGCTCTTGTCTCCGGAGGCTCTCCATCTCTTGAACTCAACAGGGCAAGCATCATTGAATGTCTCTTTATCTTCTGCAAGGACTGTGAAGCAGAACACACCAGAGTCAGGTGCCATGTGCGATGACTAGTTTGGTAGGATGTGTATTATTTGTTTTCAATCATGAATTCATAATTCGAAGAGTCCTACAGGTTGATAGACTGTCCTTTGGTTCTTGACCTTCAAGTCTATCCTTCATGGCTGGGCATTGCTTTTGATTGAATATGAACTTGACAATTTTTATTTTGAATATTTGCTGTGTTGAGAGATACCACCACCCCCTCCCCAATAGTGATGACACACTTTTATACTACATGTCCTTACAATAAAAAATACTGTTTTGCATTTCTAAAGATTTAGAAGTGTTACATTGCAACATTTTTAATTTAAAAAAAACAAAAAATTCAAAGCAGTGTTTCTTTGTTGCCATAGAGGGCCTTTTAATAAAATAATTGCAACCAGAAACTGCAATGCTTGGCAACACTATTTACGAAGTGCGACTGCCCACAGAAGGCGAAAAGGTCAATGTAAATCAGTGTGTGTGGAGAGGTACGTGCTATCAGTGGTGCTGCGAGATAATTTTCAATGTAGGGTATCAACAAATGATGAAGGGTCACAGTCCTCACATTTTCCAACAAGCAAAACAGGAGATGTTTGTTTATGATGTGATGTTATCAGGGCTTGATAACTTTTAAAATGTTTAAGGAGGTAGGGAGTGGGGATTTCATACCCGGCCACACCCCTCAGCAATGCTCCAGATTACATGATACAGAACTACAGACAGTTACAGTAAGCCAAATTTTACAAAGACATAATATGGAAAAATACTCGAGTGAGCAATAATGCTCTCCCCGAAATGTGATTACCGTAGTTTCCCTTACATTTTTTTTGTTTTCCATATTCCATTACACATACAATACATTCATATAATGTAAGTCAATTTTTTTTAGTTGCCCAGTCTAGTTTCCTACATTATATACCCGGTAATAAATGTACAGACATTACAACCACAGGGTTAAAGACTCCAATACTTGCTCAATTTTTAGTCCTAGGGAAACTGTTCAGTGTTATGGACAGTTTAAGATTATTGGTTGTTCAACATATATTGTGAATTATCAATTGAGGCTGCCATCATGTTTTCATGAAATATACTGTGTTTATTTATTTATTACTAATAGATTCTTAAAATAAGAGTAATTATGATATGAAATGACAAGCATCCAAGAAGGGGATGTTCGAACTTATATAAGATCATTTGAACTTGTCAGAGGAAATATGGCCTTATCACTTGTCGGTTTTGTGTGGCAGGCAAGTAAGAATGCGTAATAAAAGTTTAAAAGCTGCATTTATGTGATGACCACTACTAAGTTTATTTCAATTGTGATTGGTTTTCATAGAGCGAATGTGAAGGAATGGCTTAGGAGACAAGGATAGATAAAACAGAGAGGGAGAGGGAAATGAAGTGAGAGAGTGAAAACAAAAATGAAGCTGGATGAGAGAGAGGGGCAAAGGGAGAGGGGAGAGGGGAGAGAGGGAGAGATACAAGATGACATTGGATAAAGGAGACAAAGAAAATTAAAAGGCTGCAGGAGTGAAGAAATAAGGCAAAGATATTTGTTTGAGAAACATAAAAACATGAATGGAACATAAGGAGTAGGAAATGAGTAGTAAGCAATAAAGGACTTGAAGGAAGTGAGCACAAACGTTATTCCAGTATTCTATTTCCTGGATGTACGTTTTAAAGAAAATGTCATGCAAATTGGATGACACCACATTTTTATGCCATGATTTCTCACACTGAGAATTGAACCATAACCCTTGGATCTGAGACAAGAGTGTAAAACCACTTCAACACCTCTCTCACTTTGGTTTGTAGTTACAATAGGGGGAAGGTTCACTTGAACAATGAAATCAAATTCAGATCGAAATTTTGGTCAAGTGGATACACCACAGGATATTGGATGACATGGTTCACGGTTCGAGTCTTGCTGCGGCACTAATGTTATGATGAGCTAGTTTTGCTTCCAGTGTATATAACCCAAGAAATACTCATTTCCGTTCTTTTAATACCTCCCAAACTTCTATTATAATATTTTCAATATGATTGCCATTTAGAAAGGCAGAGGATACATCCAATCAGAGCCATCTATACACAGAGTTTGGCCAACACGGCTTCACTCGGTCACAACATGGCGTATATTCTTTTGTTTTGTGCTTGCCAAACAAAGCAGTAGTCACTATTTGTGTCCAACTCGAACCGGGTTGGCCAAACTCTCCTAATCAATGGCACTACATCCAATGATAATCATGCCACAACACGTGCTGATACGTTCTATAGGTAATTTATATAGCGCCTTTTCCACTGGATACAAAGAGCTTCGAGGGGCTTCACGATCCCATCCATGTTTTAGAGGGTCAAGACGATAAAATAAACACAATACACATTTTTGTACCCAATCAACCTCATTTATTGTAAAATAGTAAAACAAAACAAAATCACATTACATTAAGATTTAAAAATCTCTACTACATACCTTCAATCATAAAAAAAATACAACTCTTAAACATTTAACTAAGCTAATTCTAGATGACATGTTTCCTGCTTAATGAGAATTAGGTATATGTAGATAGATTTTGAAGATTTACTGTGAAAACGTACAATAGTATTGAAAATTTTCGAGTGACCTATCCAAATATTTTTTTTGCTTTTCCCTACATGATATTCACACACACTTCCCAAGTACTGATATTTGACATGACAATCTTGCATCTATTGTTATAATAAGAAATGGTAAGATTTGTATGCTTTTTAGTGAAATCACATAAAGCGATTTATATGTGTGATTTTTTCAAACGACTATTTTTTTTTTGTGTGGGGGGAGGGGGGGGTTAGGCTGTTGATTGTGTAAGTAGTTCTTGCTATAGATTTTCATACAGTGCATGCACATTTGTAAATAAGATAACATTCACATTGATATATATATACACAATATAAATTCTGCATACCTTAACAATTTTGCTTGTATTTCACTCTTTTAGATTCATTTATAAAAAAAGATATGATTCTTCAGTTCATATAATTTTGTTTTAAAAATCTGATAATTCTCTGCATACATTTTGTTTGAAAGACAATTTTTGAAAAAACATATTGTTTTAATTGCAGCTTTTAAGAACTCTTGCAAACATGAATATATATGATATGATCAGTTAATTATTGGTCTTTTCTAGCTTCATTCTTAGTGCTAATCATTACATACAATAAACCATCCAGTGCATTGCAGTAATCATAAGCAGAAGAACTAAAAAGGCACATCGATGGAATACATCACCTGGAATACATCACTTACCGGTACTGCAAAACATCAAAATGTACAAGATCATTCATTTTCAGGAGTACAGTGTATGTTAATAGGTTTTCACTTGCTATCTAAAAGATAATGCCACAAAACATATGCAATTGCAAGATCAACAAGATGTGCAAAAATAAGCAATGAGACAGCTTGAAGGTATTTTTGAAATCAATATATGTTAAATGTAGTGAAAATTACTTATACAGAACTCAAATAAACACCTTTATAGTCATATGACAAACGAGAACATGTGATAAAGCATGTCTATGATATTTATAATATATACAGAAACAAAAATAAAGTAGCAAACCTCGACAAAGTGAGTTCCGATATTTTGACCAAAAAAAAAATAGACAGCTTTTAACGGACCTATACTCTACTTGTAAGCAGTGACGATGTACTGCGCGCAATAATCCTCCCCTTACAAGAATGTGAAGAAACATCTGAAATTTGACAGATTCCACTACGCGTCCCACACAATCTTAGTGAATAGCACTTGCTCTTAGCATGCTTTATATACTTAGTTTAATCTACTTGCTAAAAAAATGATTAAGAACTTTGCTAGGACAAAATAAAAAGAATAAAAATTGGTAACTTCTACAACTTCTATAATTTCATTCATACTTTATTGGCAATGTCACTACATTACAGATATCAGAGTTGAAAATATTTAAGGATAAAGAATACACAGTATCTGACAAGAGAACAATAGGAAAGAGTTGATGGGAAAGAGGGTAATATGAAATTAATAAACATTAATTGGTGCTCAAAATGCGATCCACTTATGTTTATCAAATCGTACATACGAATGTGCTTATATACATTTCTATTGTAATTCTATGATCGAAAGTATCAACATGTCATTAAATGTACAACGATTTAAAAAGTTCAATAAAAATGACATCGCATATGCTTTAAAAAATGATTACACGATGAAGGAAAGCATTGGATATGTGTTGTATATTGTAAAATACATTTGTGAATCGGGCTTAGAAGAGACCCAAGTTTTGAAATTACCTCAACTCTATTGATTCAAAGTAAAGACCATATTGATTTACACTTCATAATGTGACATTAAACCCCGTGATATCACATTCACATGCACTCTCGTATACAGCCCTTGAAGACAAATAAACTTCAGCAATAAGTACGCTTCTTGACATTAGAGGCATTGAATTAATTGAATACGCAGATACATATCTTTACTGATGAAATCAATAAATGAGAAACTACTTTACAGAAGGGCAAAGATTGATCTTATTTGTATGTGAAGGTACTCATACACAGGGGTTATTATACAGCCGATGTAACACTGCTTTGGGACCTTACAAAGGATGTTCGTAGCCGTAATTGTTTTCGGGAGCTATGTAGGCCACAGCGGGTTCGGGTCCCGAGCCAAACTTGAGAGAACCCCCGAAGCTGGTCCCATGGCTCTGATGGGCTTCAGCGGCCTCGATTCGGTGTTTCTTGAGGGCGGGTCCCCAGGTCTCGCGTGGGTTAGACATGGCCCTCCAGCGCTGTCAAATCAAAGATATATAACAGAATTTAACTATAAGTACCATGGGAAGGAAGACAAAGTCACCAATAATAATTGTTATACTAATCTGGATACGAAATACTGGCTTGCTTTAAAGATATTATTATCATCGTCATCGTTATTCCTAAATGTCTTAGTGATGCCCAATCCCAGTACTGAGTAATAGATTTCCGTCAACAAAGTTTCCTTCAGCACAGAAGTACTCAAAGATCATGATAAATTTACGTTTTGGAAGGAAGAAGATATAACTTTGGAAAATCATAAAGACATTTTTTTTTGCTTACGAACAAATTCAAGGACCAGAAACAGTTTGTAAGATACATGTGTTGCCCCCTCCATTATATTGAAAAATGTTTCAGTGAGGCCCCACCCAGTTCTGATTTATAGATTTAAGTCAACAAGGTTTCTTGCACTGGCACAGAAGCTTACGTACTCAAAGATCATGTTGAACTTAAGTTTTGGAAGACCTTGTGAACTTCTGAAGAACTTGTCAACAACTTCGAAAACCCTCAAGCCCTTCTGGACAAACAAATAAGCCCCCCCCCCCAGCCATTAAATTTTTCTATTGACGCCCATGCATTACTTACTTCAGCAAGGTTTCCTTCAGCACGGAGGAACTCGAAGATCATGACGAATGGGATCCAGATGATGGAGGATGTGATCATCAACCATCCGATGATACGGCCCCAGGTTGGGTAAGGACCATTGTACTCGGGCTCAGACCAGTTCATCCAGTTGAAGATCAACACAAACTGGAAGAAAAAACAAAACAGGAAACGGTTTTATACTGAAACAAAGGGGAATCTTCAAGGCGAGAGATGATAATCAAAACAAAAACATATCACCCATAATGTAAAGAGAAAATAAAGCAAGCAAACATATTTTAGTAATCACGGAGGACAAACCATATTTCTTTTTGTTGGTAAACATTTAGACCAAACAAAGTCTTACTGACTAATAGAGAGATATGTATACAGAATATTATTAATCTAAGGAAAGAGCTCCATGGTAAAATATGAGAAAGAAAGCAGGAAAGGCTATACAATACTTCGATGGAAAGTGCTTTATAAGTACCGTTTTAATCAGTCATAATGTTCATTCACACACAATGCTACAATGTTGTCAAAGTGAAAGCATGCACCATGGAGGCGGCAATTGAGATAATGAATGTTTTTTCATCGTACCAGTTCCCCTTTTTTAACTTGGGTTAAGGTGTGACAAAAGTAGATTTATGACCTGCATGCGAGGACTTAGACCGTCAACGGTTCGAACCTACGCCCTTCACATCCCAATTCCGGTGATCAAACCTCGCCTACACCACTAGATGATGATGAACTTACCAGCAGCAGTCCTGGGGTAACAGCGCTCCACATAAGAGGCCACCAGTAAAACATGAAAAAGTCGACGGTGCCGTTGCCGATCATAGTACGGATGTCATTGGTGAAACGCTTGGTGCCATAGAACCAGGAGAGGCCAATGGTCTCACACAGACCGAACATAATGAGGGAGAAACCAGCTCCATAGGAGTCCATCAAACTGACCCAGTATGGTCCAGCCTAATAAGCGAAGAGAGTAAATGAGATTAAGAATTATGAATCTATAATCACTCAGTAAGACGGGTAGAGTTTTCTCTTCATTAAAGGAAACCTATACCCCCAGAGAAACTAGTTATTCTGAGAGGTATGTTGTATTCTTGCCTATCAAAATACAAGATTCCTTATCAAAATACAAGAGAGATGTTTAAAGCAGGATACTTTTAAGCATATTGTACAGTTTCACAGCACGACGTGTGCATCGCCTTTTTTATTGATATCGTAAGGTGTACTCAGCCAAGTCCTTTATCAAGTAAACGTTTCCAAATGTATAGATTAAAAGTAATGGCATTCGCCTATTATTATATTTTGTAGTATAATAATAACGCTCCCTGCAAGTTGGTGCTCTTCTTTGATGAACGTTTCGCAAAAATGAAATAGATTTGTCGACTGCTATATTCTTGTATTTTTAAAATTACTGGTTATATATTTTTCACCAAAATTGATTTTACCTTCTCAGTTATGATTTCTCTCATTGAATGGGATATTTCAATTCAAAAGGTATCTCCAAGAGCTGGGTGCACGATACAAGTTCGCCTGATATGTCACATTATCTAGAAATGTCTGCGCCCACATCATGCCAAGAATATCTTAATTCAAATATATATTTGTGCATTTCTGTCAGGATTATAAATCAATATGCTGGAATAAATCCTTTGCAGCACCTTGACATATTCTTCGGGTGAGGTTTCCTTCAAGTGAGTGCCGTTCCATTTCGGATATTGTCAGGAATAAAACCAAAATGAATGAAATGTAATCAATAAAATTTAAATTTGTGAACTGATCTATTCTGAAAATAATGGCCGTATTCTACTAAAATCTGGAATTATGCTAATTAAAAACCAGGTTTAAGATTTCTTTTGTTAAAAGTACATACAGGGCCTGGTTTATCTTAATAAATAGAATGTAGACCGAAAGACTTCTAGTTACCTCTGTGATGCACGTGATACCGAGAAGGTACATGATACAGCAGCCGACCAACATGACGAAGGACTTCTTCTTGCGGAGGGTGTCTGGGAATTCGTCGACGAGGGCTGTGACCACCGTCTCCATGATTGTGAACTGGGAGTCGAGACCGAGAGTGAGCAACATGAAGAAGAAGAGGATGGCCCATAGGGGTGATACGGGCATGAGAGAGACGGCCTCGGGGTAAGCGATGAAAGCAAGACCAAATCCTGAGGAGATTTAGATAAGGAGAACCCACTAAGATATGGAAATCTAAAATGCAGGGGCGGGCCCCAGGGGCGTATCACTGTCATCAGTGATACATGACAGTTTTTGTTATAAGCTACTGAAATCCTTGCTTCTTGGTTATCACAGAGTTGTCACTGATTTTTGTCAATTGTCATTGAAAAAAGGCTTTGTGAAACGCCCTCCAGGATTCCATAAGGGTACCATTTCTGGGAATCTCTGACGAGGCAGCAAAAACAAAAACAATATGAATAACATAATCGACACAACCAACAACAACAACACTTTTGCACATTTTTCAGATGATTTTGGGGGATGTACAATTTGAAATAGTGGCATGAGAGCACAACTGGGAATACAGCCCCAACAGTGGTCTAGCAAAGTACATGCGCACAGGGTTTCCAAGCTAGGAACCATTACGACTCGATTACCAGACGCGACTTAAGAACTAGACTAGGCGTAAATAGTCAAATATGACTGAACGTCAACAAATAGAACCAACAACAACTTGGGGAAAGAGCACATGTTTTGTGTGCTCCAGATTGGATTTGAAATAAGGCCACAGACCGGTTGTGCCCCCCCCCCACCCCAACTTAAATCTGCATGCATTTCTAAACTCAAAATGTTTCAATGCTTCAACAAATCTGGCCTACAGCATGCTTAATCGTTTCGAAACTAACAAAAATAATGGTATACTTTAGTATTGTCGATTTGTATAAAACAATACTTAGGTCTTTCTGTAGGCAAACAATAAAAAAAAGCTCCTTTTAAAGGCCCACTGTACTACTTGTATAGCTACTTGGTCCCTCCATTTAGAAAACAATGCCTAATCGATGACCAATGGTCCCTATGATCCTCTTTTTCTTATGTTAATTGAGAGCTGAGTTAATGAGTGTCCAGTGGCCTTGTAGGGTGGTCTAATGCCTCATATACACTAGTACAGATGGCCTTTAAGCCCTATATATTAGATGGATGTTGTGTATGGTAAGTGCATCACAGAGCAATTGTTTTTGAAGGCAGCTACCCCGGCTGTTTCTGAGGTCAGCGGATACATGAAATAGTCACTTCATGAGCAGAGTTGTGCTATCCTTGTCATAATGGAGTAACTTTTACCAGGGGGTTGGGGCCCAACGGAAATAGTAACATTTAGAAAAACGGGGTCATTCTTCCTTCCTCGATTTCCTCTACCATCAAAAAGTGCCGAGAAGCAATATCAAGTCAGATACAATGATGCTAGAGTTTATAAAGATGAGGCCCACCTTAAAGAGAGTTCAAAGGATGCAATGAATTGGCCATGCAAGCTCTTAAATCAATTCCAAAGTTATATTCGCCTGTTTCACTCATTTATAGGTTGTTGGCGAACTTGTGAGACGAAGCCCCGGGGTATTTATTACCTGATTCGATGACATCAGCGACTTCTTTGCCCTGAGCATTAGCCATGAATCCCACGATAGAGAAGATCACAAAACCGGCAAAGACACTAGTCAGGCAGTTCAGGGTGGCTACCAGCACAGCATCACTGAAAGATAGATACACAAAAACACATTTCATTCAATGATAATGATTTTGATTACGCAGGAAAACCTCATCAGCTTCAATGCTGTTCTTGCCGTGGACCCTGCAATTATTCTTATCCCAGCAATTACCAGGTACCTATTTACACTGGGCGGAATGTGGCAAGTGGATTAATGTCTTGCCAAAAACAGTGTTAAGCTCGATGTGAATTCAGGTATCGTCCAAAGAGAAATACATCATTCTGAAGTAGAAAAGGGAAAGTTTTTGAGGGTTTGTGCGATACTTGTTCTGGTGACGATTGCTCTGTGGATAATTTCGTACACTAACCGGATATTTCTACTTCATCCCCCCATCAAACAATAACCTAACTATTATCCTAAATTCAAACCAAATGGCAACCCTAAACCTGACATTATTTCTTTGTCAAAATAAAACCAATAGTGTCACCGGAACAAATGTCAGTGTACCTTTGAGGGGGTACTTACAAGTAGCAGTTGTTGTGGAACTTGTTGTAGGATGAGAGAGTGATGAGACCTCCCCAGGCGGCACTGAGAGAGAAGAAGATCTGAACAGCAGCATCTAGCCATACCTACAGGAACAAATGCCAACAGACAAAAGCATTACTAAATAATAATCACCACAATTATGACCCGTGTTCTTCTAAGCAGGCCTAAGCTTCTGTTCAAATGTGGGTTTCACAAAGGAAGTATAAGTCCGAGGTCTATGCTTTACTTTGTCAAACGTGATCTGACGCCCAAGGAGTGTTGAACTGAATTAGTTGAATATGAACCCATGTGTCAATGTAGCGCCTTCTGGCAAAGGAGGTTGTGTTTGAATGCCATCTTGTGTGAGCAACGTGAGTAGAGTCATGATTGTAATATGGTTTGATGATTTATCTTTACCCGACTACTGAGAAAGCAACTAATAGCGACCAGCTAGGAACCGACGCGCGACGGTTTTAGGTACTCCCCAAGGGACTTGGGAATGAGTATTAATGCCTTACGAAAGGGCACGAGCGAGATGACGTAGGGTTTCAAATCGGAACCTGTCGGGTTTGAGACCACTGCCGTACCACTAAGCTTCTGATTTGGTTGTTATTTTAATTCGGTAGAAGTCAACATTAATTTCTTAAAAATGTGACCTGGCTTGGCGTTCCACAGGAAGACGGCATTACAAAATATTGTAGCCCGAGGTCTGTGTCTTCTAAGAACTTTTACAAATATTACCGTAATGCCATTCGTTTGCTTGTGATTTGTAATCAGCCTAAGAAAAACAATTAATTGATACTATTTTAAGATAGGCTAAAGGGGGAGGGGGCATACCTGAGGGTTGCTGAGAGTACTAAAGTCAGGAACGATGAAGAACAAAATACCATCATAGGACCCCGGTAAAGTGACTCCACGAACCAACAGGATGACCAGGACAACGTAAGGGAAGGTAGCAGTGAAGTACACCACCTGAAAAAGAAGGAAAGAAAAAGCTTTCGTTGATATTTTGTTAATGGAATACATCATCATCATCATCGTCGTCTTATCATCAAGCATCGTTTTGCGTCCGTTTTTCCTACGATGTGGACTTGGACGTTTCGTTTCCCTATCGGCTCTTCTCCAAGCCTGATCAACTCTTCAGGATCTGTATTGGGTGAGGCAAGCTAGATGCTATCATATCTTTCTTGCGTCTCCTTACAGGGGGGTTGTTTCACATAGACACCAAGTTGAACTTATTTCTAAGTTGGCATCTATGGAAATATTTTGTAAAGTTGTTTTGAAAGGCATAAAATTTTCATTCAAATCATTAATATTTTGTATTACCTATGGGGATTTCCTGTTATTGATTTGGAATTCATAAAAAGTCTAAATACTTGGATTTTCGCTTTTGAATATATTTTATTTTAAGGCTACTAATGGCTCTCTATAATGTTGAAGTCCAACTTAAGAGTTACGTTCAGCTTAGGATCTTTGTGAGACATCCCCAGGTTTCGCGAAGTCGGCCACGGGTACACGAGATAAACACAGATGGCCGGTTTTTAACCGTGGTTGTGACAGATCACATTGCTAATGCTATAATCACATACGAATTCCAAAAACAACAACACTTTAAAAAAAGCAGTGAAGTACATGCACCACCTATAAAAGGAAAGAATGAAGCTCCCATTGAGGTATAATGGATTACAAAGGGTAAGCAAACTTGAGTATTTTCCATCAAGATTGTGCCAAATAGAACCGTAACGCATGGGACAAACCATCGTCGTGACTGAAATGCTCTCTCTAAAAAAAAATGTCACTATGTATTTTCACTGTTTTGGGAGTGACGTCAGTGATCATTTGTTTATGAGTGAATATCGATTGATTTTTCGAGTGCTCTCTAAATAAGAAGAAAAGAGGAGTGTTCACTCTATTTTTCACTCTCCAGAGGAGGTGGTTCAGACATTGTGCATATACCTTTCCAGACGACTTAATCCCCTTGACGAGGCAGAAATAGACAATGATCCAAGCGAGCAGGAGACAGAGAGCAAGCTGCCAGCTCACCGTTCCAGTGTCATTCATGGACTGAGACTGACGAAGTACATTCTCCCTAAAAGACACATCGAAAGAGGTGAAATCATTATTATCGTGTACAATGAACAAACAATAAACATGGGTAAGGGCAGTGGCAGATCCAGGGGGCCCCCCCCCCGGGGAGAAAAACATGCACAAACACGTGATGATTAGCTTTTTGGGGGGTTGCGCTCAAGGGGGGGGGGGGTGGAAATTTGTAAATTTTCGAGGGCCAACAAAAAAATGTGTTCACTAACCCCCCCCCCCCCCCTCTTACGTCAGGCGAATGACGCCTCCTGTGCAATCACAGATAGTGCTACTTACACCCAATACTCTTCACTGGGTCGGGTTCGATCTGCCTCCAGAGGATCTGTGTATCCAGAGATGTCATACATGGGACCAGATCCTGAGATTCCGTAATCCGTTATCTCATCAGCAGTTAGATCGGTGATGTTGACACATGAGCCGTTGTTGATGATGATCTGAAGGTAAAGGTAAGAAGAGAAATATATTTACATTTTTGAATGATTTTATATTTCCATGGAACTGCATGGAATCATATTATGTCAAAATATCGTATATCCACGACGACCCAGCATACCTATAAAATACCCTCAACATAAATATGACCTCCTGAGACAAAAATATACTGCACAGTCACCAGACAACCACTCTTCAGCAAAATTAAAAATTAAAGTAAATACTAACCCCTCTAGAAGAGGGTTGGGGGAGGGGGGTGGGTATTTTACAGGTAATTGATCTCTGGGACAATTGGAGGTAACTTTTTTGTCAATCTGGAGCAAAGCTAAATATTTCATAAATTTGATGAATGGTTGACTTGAAACTTGTTAAACTTTTTTAACTGTCATAAAAATACCTCATAATTTATCTTGCATGTACGAAATAAACTCGCTATTCTAGAAAATTAAATTATGTTCAATACACAAGTTAACTGTTGCAGTGGACAAGTGAGCAGAGAGATATCATGAGACAAGAAGAGCGGAGGCTTTTCGGAATCATTAAATGTTATCCTATGGATGAAACAAGGTTCTGTGAAACCCTAGATACATTGCATCATTTTAAACAACGCACTGCAGTACGAAGCAAAATTTCACTTTTAAAAGGATTTAAGACCAAAGAAGCACATGGATGCATATGGCCTGATCTATATTCGTTAATCAGCCCAAACTTGGTACTTTTTTCAGAACCCTGGTGCTCATTCACCCGTGAAAAAACATGTATATGATATCATCGGACAGGAAATACGTTACTCTTCATCATGAAATAGATATCAAAGTCATACTCGTTATGAATTTTTAATTATGAGCTACCAAATTGGGTACATTTTCATCAATATGCGCCTTTCACAAAAATTAATCCTATGAAACTTTTGTTTCGTAACGCATAGAATTGACCATAAGGTCCATAACTAACCATCTCAGATAATGTAGTATTTATTCCGACACAGTCCTCGTAAAGGCTGCTACAGTAGATTGTATTCCACGCCCTGTCACAATGGGTCCACGGGAGATCACTCGTGAAGGAAGCAAACATATAGTAGATGGTGTACATGATGATAACATTGTAGTAGATTCCCACGTAGGCGGAGGCGATCACCATACCATATCCAACACCTGTAGTAAAGACCAGAGCAAGGGAGAGAGATAGAGAGAGGTTATTATTAAACAGTTGATCATTACCATTATCCAAGATTCTTTTACATCTGAAGTCAATAATAGAATTCCTACAAGCAAAAAATGTTATATTAAGTTGGTCTTTCTCATTAATGGCGCCGAAGTACACATAGAACATTGCAGATCTCGTGGTTTTGAATTCAATTTCTATTTTTTTCCACATTTCAGTTTTAAAAAAACAGGCACACTTTTCACATCAAGACACATGTTAAAAGTAGTTTTCAATACTGGTGCCGATTTATCTAATAGGAAAACTTGTAACATATCACAGAGGTGACACCCCCCCCCCCCCCC
>BEXV01000683.1:81847-98551 GCA_003118195.1 Hemicentrotus pulcherrimus
TAACCTGCAGTTACAAAGATTTGGTTGGTCGATTTTGAAAGAAATGTACTCTGGTTCTGTACTATTCATCAAGTGGTGGTTTACCAGATTTTTAAGTATTTTTATTCAATTTCTGTTTAGGTCGCTGCAGTCGGCCGCTTCGCAACGAAATTGATTGTCAAGATAGCCTTGAAAGGGTTTTGTATACAATCCCGTTGCTTTGTGAGAAAATCGTGTGAAATTGTTGTTTTTTGTGCAGAGTATACGTAGATACAGTGGATCCATAGATTGGAGGTAAAACTTTTAGGAGGTAAATGTAGTGTTAAAACTCTTTCCTTATTATAACAAACTTCTTCTGGAGAGGTTGAGTGTGTCTTTTGTAGGGACATTTATATTCATAAGTCTTCAGAGAGTTATCTCCACTAAAGTTCACATTATACCTGTAGAGACGAGTTAGAACTGTATGGTTTTGCCAATTTATATCTTTTTTTTCTCTCTTTCTTTCCCTTCATCATTCTTTCCTTCCTTCCTTTCACTCTCGCTTTTTTTCTCAAAATTTACCATCTCCTTTTCTCACTCTCCAACTTCCTCTCTTCCTTCTGTCTCTCTTATTTCTCTTTTACTCTCTCTTTCTTTGCCTTCGTCATTTTTTCCTTCCTTTCACTCCCGCTCTTTTTCTCAGATTTTACCATCTCTCTCTCTCTCACTTTCCGAATTCCTCTCTTTCTTCTGTCTCTCTTATCTCTCGTTTACTCTTCTCCCGTCACGTCTCCTTTCCTTTCCAAGTCACTGGCTACCAATCACCCGAACAAATCATTTTTTTTTTTCTTTTTTTTTCTTCAAAAAAATCACAATACCGTTCCGGTGCATTTTGCACAAACACATCAAACCTTTGACAAATAATAAAATTAATGGCGTGGAAAGCGTATGTAAAAAAAAAAAGATGGATGCCTAATTCTGTATCAAACTGGCGATGTATATACAAAACTACCCAAGCAATGTACACAAGCTTCAATCGTCGATTAGTAACTGGCAGAATGCTATAAAAGCAAATTGCTTTTATATGATGCAGCGTGTATTTCTGAACAAAGTTTTTTGTTAAAGACAGGTGATTAGATAGGTTCAACACCAATGTGGAGTGAATGGTATACGAACCCATAATCATTTCATGACTTATACTGGAAAGTATATTGTACTTTGTTTTACTTGGGGAATAGAAACCTCGTCTTAATTGCTCTCATGAAAGCTGGAACACAGCGCTCATAGCAAAGAGAATCTGCAGTGTCTTATCTGACAGAAGATGTCGAGATAGACACAAAAATCCTTTTTGCATCGGAGTAAATGAATGTTTACGAAATGCGCTTAACGTGTCGCCTATTCTATTCCATTGCCCCCGTCCCCAAAAGTGGGCCGTTCCTCCGGAAATAAATACCATTATGTTCATCCATATAATTTACGTTCCTTTGACTGACTATGTTTGTTTTGTTGCACAAACAAATATGAAATCAAATGAATAAGCCTCTTCGTGCGTAGGAGGCAATCGGTTTAGCGGGATGGCTATAAACAAAAAAGCCGGTTCCACGGTTCTCCAAAAAGAAAATTTTGACTTTTTTCTTAATGAAGGATATGCCCTACTAAACTATTTTTCTGCGGTATAATCAGCGTTAAGTGTTTTTAAACATCTTAAAGTGGGACTGCACTACTTGTAGCAACTTTCGCGTCTTATATAGCAAACAATGCCTATTAAAGCGGTGCCCGTTGGTCCCCACGATCCCCCTTTTTAAAAATGTTAATCGAGAGCTGATTTGACGGGATAACCATCTGTCAGTGACCTTGCAGGGAGGTCTAATTCCTCCCGGCTAAAAAATTGCAAACAGGCTTTAAATAGACATTCTGGGAGCTCAGGATTTATCACAAAAGATTGTTGCTTACTGCCTTTAAATGGAAAAACTTTGTTGTTTAATTTTTCTGAGCACAAGGAGTGCGTTTTATAACACACCTGCAGAAAGTAAAAAAAAAAAAATACCCACAAGTGACATCTTGATTGAAAATTCGACTTGACATTTTCTTTTTCATTGGTCAACCACTTTCGAAAACATTTTAGATGAGTGTGTCTTAAAAAGCCAAAAACACGAGCAGTGACGTAATTACATGTACATGTAGAGTTGAAGCTAATGGGGTAATTGGGATCGGGGCTTAAATCTCATGTGGTACAAACAAAATCGGAAATATTTTATCCAGGTACATACGAAAATGCAGCTATAATAAATCAGAAATCCTCTTCATTTAATTAGTCTTGTATATGTATAGCTCGATCTGATTCAACCGTATAGAAGAACATTAAAATGGGTAACATGTACTATTGCACATAATATAACACGTATAAATATGTTTCATGCGAGTACTTCCACCAATTCACTCTACATGTACATAAACAAACTAGCCAAAAGCTATTGATGTAACGAATTGTCAAATAGTTTGCTAAAACTATAGACTACGCGTGTTATTAAGTCTTTTACTTCAAAACTATTTAATAGGCCATGTTTCGTTTGTTGTATGATATTGTAACAAAATATAGATCAAGTCATGAACACCAAATGCGAGAAGAGAGGAAGCCTACTAACATAAGGTTATTCAAATTTCTGCTATTCTTCCATAACAAATAAAGGGTCTACTCTTACGACCTCTGGTTGTAAATGCTTGGATCGATTCGGACTTTGGAACATCATAACCCATGTACAAGAACATCAAAATGAACTAAAAACGTAGTTCAGTTGTCTTCTGTACGTTCCGAATGACACTGGAAAAACACTGCACACAGAATAATATTTCACTGATGACGTGAGATATCTAGTTGAATATGAAAATAGAGGTGAATCAAAGTGCTTGCAATCACTATTATAATTGTTGTTATTATAAGATATTTCAAAAGGTGAAGATAAGGTCATATCTACATTACAAAATGATAACGTTCTTGCATTTTAGCATCACCACAATCCACGAAGGATTGGGGGAGGAATGTACTATTGTTTAGTTCTAGTCCAACAAGTTGGTATAATTCAGTTTATAAAATGTCCTGCTTATAATGATGTGTAAAGTTGATCAATATCGCATTATAGTTATATCAACATCGTAGTATTGGGGAGGATAAAAAGTAAAAACAAAGTTGAAAAGCGTAGAATGATTTAGATCGTATTCACCTTCAAACCAATGTGAAGATATGAAAACAGTGTGTCATTCCTCGAGATTAATATAAAAATTACATTTGTTCAGATCTGTTCCTAAATGATGAGGATCTAAGAGTCAGTTATATAGTTGATACTGTTCAATCAGGTGTTACGGTTTATATCCATTTTCATACACCAGGGTCTAGAGAGCATGTCAAATTAATTTTATAATGTCATGCATTGTTGCAAAATTTCCGTGCCGAGGCTCGAACCCACGACCGTCGCATCACCATCCACCCATTTGGTATTGAAACAACGAATATTGTATTCGGTATTGAAACAACGAATGTTGTAATTATCGCAATCAACTTAATATATGCAGCTGTGACAAAGGGTAACTCACTACACAGAACGAAAATGGTCTGCAAACACGCCCAAACCGCACAATAGCTCTCGGGAAAATTGAAATAAAAGTAGAACAGAATGCGACCCTGCGGAACAACAAACACGGGGGGGGGGGGGCCCTTGATGCACGGTTGAATCATCTGTAATTGACTAATCTATTCAAACGTTATGCAGTACTCTAGGGACAAAAGTTGTTTATTGCAAATTGAAATTTTCCAGAGGCAAACCCGACAAAGCACCATCTAATGAATGCGGTTGGAAGATTTGTTTTCTTCTAATAAGAGTTTACTAATAAATCAAAGTTTATGCATCATCAGTGCAAACATTTTTTTTTCCTAGAGGCAAGTCCGATAAACTAGCATACAAACAAAGCAAGATTGATCCCATCCATTCGCTGCACTAAATATCTTCCCATTAAGGGCTCGTGCAGATGGAAATAATAATATATCATAATTAAATTAGATAGGACAGTAAAAATGTGTTTATTTTGTGTTTTTAGTACAAATGTAGATTGTCTGCTTGGCTCATTCTTCATTGATTTACTTGTTTCGTACTTTGCTTAGTACAAAATATGTAACACAAAATATATAATAAATAACGTCAGCAAAAAAACTGAGGTGAAATTAGCTAAGGATCCCCCTCCCCCCTTTCTCTCTCTCTCTCTCTCTCTGTTTATCATGGGAGTACTCTAGCGCTACGAAACGCTAGGTACATCCCAAAATAAATTTCCGATATAAAATGATACGGAATATGCAATAACACTTATATGAAGTGTATTGTACTTTCGGGATATTATTAAGTAGGCCTAAACGACTCAGTAATGCGTGAGATGTCATCAACAAACATGGTTTGAAAACTATACCACAAACTATCTCAAGTCTATGTTAAGTGATAGCGTACCCCTGTAACAGTATATACAACAGTATTGAAGAAACTAGCCTATGTTTCGACAGGCGTTGCACTGTCTGCCAATAGGCGAATGTATACAATGGACGATTTGTTTTGTGGGATCGATATCTTAAGAAACCAATTTTGATCACGTAAATAGCCCGCCAATGCAAGTAGTTTACAAAAAACGCGGTCACGTCATCAACTTGCTGAATAGTCGTACTGTTCATATGCTAATGCGTTCCTTCACTAGTTAATCCTGGGACTGATTCATTCACGGGGGACATGTTTCTCAACATTGGCTGATGTTAAGAAATCATGAAAGGTGAACTTTTGTCAAATATTTTGACTGATGTTTGAACTTTTGTACCTATTGTGACAATATTGTAACAATACTTCTTAGTGTATTGTACGTTACCCTTTTCATTTTTACCAATACACAGCTTTGACTAAATTCACGTTTTGCTCCTCCCACTCGTCAAAGTTAAACTTGTTTGTAAGGGCAATGGTGACAGTTATTTTAAAAGCCCATTTGTGCATAGTTGCACACCCTATGTTCCCCTTGTTTCAAATGCTCCCCTTGTTTCAAATGCTCACCTTCATTCTCGTTTGCCCCTCCCTCTCATTCCTATATTCAATAGTTTTACATTTATTGTGGTAAATGATGACTGCACATGTCATAAATCATACGTCGGGTGTGTGTCATTCCTTATCTTTGCTTTTTGCAGAAGGATGTACCCAGATTTGGTTGTCCTCAATATATTTGTCCTTCCATTTGTGTTTTTCTCGTTTGGATCGAGGTAGAGGGTGGTACAGTACATACACGCAGTGAAAGCCAGTCACGAGATGCAATCCACGCATTGTTTGGAGACAATACAGATAGTTCTACAGATGCGTAGTACGTGAATATATAGCCGAACCATGGTCCTACTATAGGTCCATGACGGAACACAACACTGTGAACCCAACCAAGCGCGTCACAATCGAAAAGAAACGAGTAAATACCATTTGCAGGCCAATCTTCTTCCACACAATAGGATACTTTTTTATCACGTTTGTGGCTCTTTTTCAATATGATCTATGGATTTGTCAAAAAGGGATGTGGTTATGACATTTTTGTCTTATTGTACAGCGCCTTTGGCGCCCTACAAAATGTGCTGTGAACCGTTTACCCTCCTTTTCTTTTACATACACAAAATGTGTTTTTTTTAAGGCGGAGGGACAAGTAATTTTTTTAAAAAGGTACTGTATGATATGGTTTTTAATTTAGCCAGCCCATCTGTATTGCATGACTATCTGTTAGTGTATTCAACTGCATATAGGCCTTACCAGACCAACGAAACAATTAAACCAATATTCTGAAAGATGGTACTACTATTAATTTGAAATGAGACCATCAATATCTTTTTAATTGTTACAACGCTCAGTATATGCCTTGACGTTCGGGCTTATATCTATCATTGAATTATTGTTGTCCTCTACCAAAGCGTTTGGTTGCTAAATTGAATTGAAATGATAATGGTTTTATTGAGAATGTAGTTATGTGTATTACATCTGTGGTATCCTGCATGAATGTCACTATGCGTTATACGACTCGGGTGATAGAGCGATGCTGTATCTTTGTAATGACATAGAAAATGAATATAGGATCGAATAAAAGTTGGTGGTTTAAAGTGCCCTAGTTCAGTAAGGCATTGTACGGAAACTTCAAAGCTGGCATATACCAAGAATTGGAAAGTTCACGAACTGTTTGTCATCTTCTCCAGAACTCGCCCCTTCTCCTTCTCGGCCCAAGACCTTCTTATTATTCGCATATCTTACCTCTGAACATGGGGATGGCTCTCCAGCACGTGATGGGTCCCTGGCTGCAGTACTGTCCGAATGACACCTCCATGAAGAAGAGAGGTAATCCAGCAAACACCAACATGACGATGTACGGGACCAGGAAAGCACCTTGAAAATAAAAAGATGGAGATGATTATAATGCAATCAATAATATGACGAAGAACAAGAACAATCAAGATAATTATAATAACAATGATAATATTGATAACAATGATAACAATTATTATAACAATAACAGTAATGATAATTTTGATAATGATAATAATAATAATAATGCAAATATTTGTAAGGCGCCAAATCCACTTAAAATCAAATGCCCACTTATACACAAATTAAATCACACCTACCTTATATACAAAACACGAGGATAGTATACTAACATGAGAAAGATCAATTATATACCGAACCTAACAGGTACGAGATGATGAAAAACAACAGGGAGATGATGAAAAACAACAGGGATGTGCTTTTCTTTTGCTCTATTTAATTCATCCCAATTTTTCTTTTATGATTGTTTTTAATTAAAAAAGAAAGACAACGCCATGTCCCTTTCTTAGATGTGATGTATCCCTGCTTGTTCTATACGCACTGTGTTGAGAAAATGATATACTGTCTTTAATTTCCATTCCCTACAGTATTTTGTACTTTGCAATATTGTATATCTAATGCTTACGCAATATTATGACAGATTAGTGTACTTAATTATCCTATTCACTGTATTAAGACATTTCCTGTAATTTCACTGATGTTATTCATATTGAATTTTAAAAAAGGGAATGAAAGCAATTAAATGTTACAAACGAGTTATGGAGAGGTTATTGGAGTGTTTTTGTAACTATGAGATGAAACATTTTGAACATTAAAAGAAATGTGTATATAATTGTCAAAATCTCCCTTCCCCTTTCCCTCTTTCTGTCCGTTTGTCTGTGTGTGTGTGTCTCTCTCTCATTCTCTGTTTCTATCTTTCCCTGTCTCTCTCATTTTCTTGGCACTTATTACTACAAAGAACTTTTTTTTCTTATTTCAGTTTAAATCCGTTCTGCTCCAAATACTAGCTTTATGGTTGCACTCTAGATATAATTCTGTCATAGTCTGATAACTAATAGGTTTTGGGAGGCAGGTATATTACACTCACCTTACACTGTCTATATGAAAATGAATACAGTGAAGTTAGAAAGTTGACAATACAAACACAGTTTGCCCACCCCAAATAAATATCGTACATGATATTAGGTCAAAATCCTTTTATTGTCGCATGTCAACAAATAGACTACAACATATATTAAGCAAATTGTTTTCTTATTCACTCAGAGTCGTCCTCCAACCGGAATCGTCTATCACACTAATAATCATAAAAACATGATTAGGCATGTATGTCATTCCAAAAATTTATTTACAAAGAAAACAGAACATTTTTATGACTTTGCTTTTGTGCTATCTAGCAAGGACTAAACGTTTTTGTAATTAGTTCATGTTTCCATCTTCTATTTTTTTCTCCATACAAGTAGGCCTTCGACCTTGATCGACAGATATATATATATTTACATAAATGCCTCACAAAACAAAGCTTTTATCATCTGAGATATAATTTTGTTTCTTCAAAACGTAACGAGAGAAGGAAAAAAAAAAAAAAAAAGTATAACAAGCATGAACTTGTGTCAGGATGAATGGCTTGGAAAAGTTTCTGTAGTATCTTTAACGATAACAAAATATGCAATTACTTCAATTTAAAGGTGGATACCTTTGTCAAAGTGGAACAGAATATTTATATAAATGTATAGGACTTAAACATCACAATCTGAAATGGTAAAAGAGGGACAGATAGACGGACATACATAGAGAGAGAAAGAAGAGAGAGAGAAAGAAGAGAGAGAGAGAAAGAAGAGAGAGAGAGAAAGAAGAGAGAGAGAAAGAAGAGAGAGAAAGAAGAGAGAGAGAAAGAAGAGAGAGGGGAAAGAGAGAGAGAGAGAGAGGGGGAAAGAGAGAGAGAGAGGGGAAAGAGAGAGAGAGAGAGAGGGGTAAAGAGAGAGAGAGAGGGGAAAGAGAGAGAGAGAGAGGGAGAGAAAAAGAGAGAGAGAGAGAGACGGACAGACAGAGACAGGTAGGGATTCAGATAGCGAGATAGACATAGATGAACAAAGACATAAATAGACAGAAATAGACAGAGAGAGACAGAGAGAGAGAGGGTGACAGAGAGACAGACACAGAAAGAGAAATAGACATGGAAAGAGAGACAGGGAGACCGAGACAGAGACAGACGGGATATAAACTCACCTCCTCCGTTCTCGTAGGCCAGGTAGGGGAACCTCCAGACATTCCCGAGACCCACAGCGTACCCCACACAGGAGAGGATGAAGTCCAACTTGCTACCCCAGTTACCCCTCTCCTCATTTTCATCTCCTTCATTCTCCTCCAGCACCTCAACAGCTCCCTAAAACAATATATTAAAAAAAAAAATGGGAGGTATGATTAATAAAAAAAAAAAACGCTGCTTTCGGTATACCTGATGGCAGAATTCATTTCTCGATTGCACCGAGGGGGCACGTTTACATTTATATGTATCAGAGATTTTTTTAAAAAAACCCTCAGTACTTTATCAAATTCGTCACTTCTTTAGATTATGCAATTCCATGCTTAGTTTACATACAAAACAATTTTGCCAACGAGCCGTATTTTTATATAATTCATTCATATTTGAAGTACTGTATGCTTATATAGATATTATGATTGTTTACTCATTTATTGAATATATATCGTTTGTGTAAATGTGACAAAAGTATTTGGATTTTTGCCATGTTTTCTATCGTGAATAAAACCAAAATTGAACTTAAGGCCAGCCGTTATCATTGAATATTTGTCCTTTTTCACTGTTTGACATGAATTTTTGAGCTCGCATTAGCGTTTATACGTTAGAACAGTATATCCCGTTTAAATTATGCTCGGATTACGTCACACGTCATTGTCATGTTTGCACATTTCAATGGGCTCAAAAGGCTATTAAAATTGCCTTAGGTTGATTTTTCGAAAGTCTTTGCGATTATGTGATACCTATTTCTTGTATGTCAACTATACACGGTGAGAGATTTGTAATGTTTATTAGCGCACCGAGATATCTTAGCTTGTAAAGACAGCAAATTAGAATCATGACCATTTAAACCATATTGTGATGACCTGGGTTTCATAAGGCTTCCAACCTTGCACTGTGGCTTACATTATAGTGAGGATGGTAAGGGTTGGGCGAGTTCTAAAGCTTCCTTTCTCTCGATACCGACAAAGGGTGCCAATAAAACCCACTGTTCCGAACAGTCTCCTATAAATTAGAAACTCAAGCGGCTTTTAATGACCCTAAGACGGGATGGGTAACAAATCTATGACGGTTATAACGGAGTATTTTGATTGTTATTTGCTCGTATAAGCCACATCTATTCTTGTTTATGATAGAAACATAGCCTTGGAAATTGTACAGCAAGAACAAGTACTGTTGTACCAGGAATGTCTCACCTCTCTGGTTGTATGCATCAAGCTCAACTATGGTAAGTCGATTGTAAATTTCATGTGGCGATTGTGAATTTCATGTGGCGATTAAGATATTGTTTATTTTTGGTGGATTTTTTTTTCTTCAAAAGATTGGAATAGACAAAGAAAGCACAGAAGTTCTACGTGCATTCTGGTTTAACAGATTTGAAAACATTCCTCCTGGTTCCATGTAAATATAAATTTAATGTAAATTGATACAATTAAAAAAATATTCATTGCCCAAAATAAAGAATGTGGGTTAATGGTTAATGCACTTATTATTAGTAAATATTTCCGAGTAAGAAAAGTGTCTTTTTTATAACACTGGAGTCACAAGATGTGTGTCAAGTACCTGTTTATATAAATACCTCCTGGAAGTGACTTGGTAACTGGCTCGGCTTTTCATCCCACCAATGTGAGAGATTATTTAATAAGCTGCATCCGTAATTTAGAAACGGGATTCCATTTTGTTTTATTCTAAATTGTATTTTTTGTAGTTGTTTCTGTTATTTCAGATAAATTTCATATCTTCAGCTGACGTATCGGACTTGCTCAGGACATTAACCCTAAATGTGACCCATGTCAAGGGGTGGGGGCTGTCTGGACCAATTTGAGGACTAGCGTGTCGAATTTTAACCAATAAGCGAGAAGAAAATGTTCTAATATTGTGTACATTCTTTCTTTCATTTGCCTGCATTAAGATTATATTAGCCGACAGAAGATGTAATGTTATGAGCTGAAGTTATACAGCACTCCTAATTTTGAACATAACTGCAGCCATGCATATTCATTATGAAGCAACCATGCAGAATTAAGGCACTCTTCAACACAGTACTCATGGCACGAGTGTGTGATGTATTTAATGAGTAATTATATAGCCTTGCACACATTCAACCCTCATACACTGCCTTATGCACTGGACATGTGAGAGTGGTAAGTTGCACTTGACCACTAGCATGCACAGCATAGAATCTCAAGCAAAAATATGTGGAACTTTATTACTTTCTGGACCCACCTATACTAACCAAGAAGTCAACACAACAAACCCACTATTTTTGACAGAAGAGATGCTGGGATCGTCGTGACCTCGGCGTGACCTACCTGCAGAAACCCAGTGACTATTTTCTGCTCATTATTATGCAATAATCCCGAGGAAGATTGTTACACACCCACACGGCTACCCCCAGTGCCATTGACTGTACCAATAGATGGCTCTGCAGGCTACCCCCTTTCTCTCTCGCCCTCTAGCGATCCCCTTGTTAAGATATTATAATTTAAAAGAACTTTACGAAGGTTGCAAAATAATACAATACAATATGACCACGGAGTGCATATGGATTATCCAGCTTGCATGACAAAAGAAACTAGGCGAGGTCAAAGAAAGAGGGACAGTCGTCGCTTCCCCACACCCCCGCGACCAATGTTCCGAATTCCACTCGAGATAGCCAAGTGGGATAAACTAGGGGAAATGGCCGGGAAATCTGATTATTATACACACTATATTTGCCATTAGGTGCCCATTTGTTCCATCGTGGAAAACAAAACAAGACTGGGAATTGTTCAGTAGATCAGGCTATTCTACGAGAATCCCTTCAGATGCTACGCCTTTTATGATTCGCCCTAGTTACCCTTACCCTCCCATTTGATGCTCTTATAACATCCATGAGATTCTGACAGAACAATGGGGAGACACAAAGACGATTGCGTAACGGCTAGGATAGAGTACATAATGGCATAGCCGAGGGCAAATAATGACACCATGACACAAATGAGACGATTCATTGGCGCAAATCTTGAAAACTTTCTTCCCCAGCTTACGAGACCCATTTCCAACCGAGTAGGAATTAGTCTACAACGTAACCCCAATGGCCGTATACTACTGCAATTGAAACACTTGGTTCAATATATTGCCCCGAGATGGTAAAGTAAGTCTGGAGGCTAAAATGATATCAGAACCAGTGTCGGGTTTAATTGAATTATCGGAATTCGGACCAAAAAGTTGATAATTTCCACAACAGATCTATTTACCTTACTATACTCTAAGAAATCTAACTCTAAGAATTTACGTTATAAAAGGAGCTCGGTAAATAATGTTGTGAGATCGCAATAAAATACATTTCCATTCTGGTAGAGAGGGAGATGAATGCCTTTAAAATATAAAGCAACCTGTTTTTGTCGTCCTTCGTTTCAAGTCCTGATCATTATTTGGTTTATAGACATTACGCTCTTTTATTACCTCTCATAAAGTCCATCTTGTTTGCTTCTTGTTTAATGGTAGCGCGTTTATAAGAGGTTGGTAAAATGATGAACTAGTATAATAAAATTCCGTTGATTTGTCTCACTCAACCCCCCCCCCCAAAAAAAAGGGGGGAGCACAGGTTGAGGAAAATCAAACACTACTTTGCTCTATAAAGCCGTTTTCTAAAATTTGATCTTTTTTTGTGCGTATGATCATTTAAGGACTTATACTTTTGACACTTACCGTCCACCAATTTAATAGAAATCCTCTAATCTGGCGCGAAATCTAAAGAAGATTTTTAATGAAACTTATTCAAAATGTTATGCTATTCACTTATACCAGGGATATGAGAGTTAAATTAACAATCCCTGCTTATACTATTCAGTAGAATTTGTTTTCAACGAAAGTAAATAGTGATGGAAGTGTTAAAACTATATTTTAAAAGCGGGAAGATCCAAACTAAACGTTTACGGCGTTAAAAGCGATGATTAAATTATCAGCCACGTACACAATTTTTGTACGTTGTAACATGGATTCAAGATGTGTGGTAAAACTTGGTGTACGGGTTATTCTAACGTTTCTCTGAAATCAATGATTAAGGCTTCGTAGCTATTGCATACAAACCGCCGTCTATGTAATTTAGGGTCATTGCTTTTCGATACTTATGCCAAGTATTCGATTGCTAGACAGATAAGAGAGATCATACCACACAAGTGTGGCATTGCTGTTGATAGCTTCCGACATTTTCTGGGTAGTAATGATGATCCGGTTATCACGAAACACGATCTATGAATTTATACTGTATGGAAAAATACCTAGAAAGTTTATTGACTTTTTTATATATATAAATTACGCCTCCCCAGACTGTGTAAGGTGCAAATATTGGCAAACACGGAAGTATTATTTGCACTGCAAATATATACACATTGATAAAGAACCATAACATAAAGATACTGGATCATAACACGACTATTGGGATAAGTGAGTGCGGTATAGATGCCCGGAGACAGGGCGATGAAACAACTGAATGAATTGTGAGGTTTTTCGAATACGTCATGAACATCTTGAACAAGAAAAAGGGTCAATGAATTGGGCAAGGAGTTTTATTCCTTCTCCAAAATAAGATTTCGCCGGAAATTGATGACGCCATTCTAAGACAAATATGGTTTGCAGTTACTTGACGTTTAGGCCATTGAAGTTTGAACTTCCGCAATATTTACTTCGAATTTCAATCATCAAAAGCTATGCATTATTGTTGATAATCGTTATTTCTAAAATTGTACATTTTAATTTATATGTTCACTAAATGCAGTGCTTTGATGCACATTTTGACAGGTGGACTGTCCACCAGAGTGAACCAATTCAGAAAACGAAAGATCAATCATACTGAGTGACGATCAAATGAACTAGTCACATTCGACATCACTTTCATGGTCTAAGTAACATGAACAAGAATTGAATATAACGGTCTATTGTTCTCGCCTAAGTTCTGCTGAAAACATTTCATAGACAAAAACAAAACAAAAAACGAGAAAAAAGAACCGAATGAATTGGAAACCTGCCAGAAAACATTCGACAACACTATTGTCCTCAACCATCAAATTATTTCGTCAATTTCGTATAGGAGTCATGTGACTGTGTCAAGAATATAGACAAACATATTACTCCAAATTGCGATTATGAAGAGCAATATCATAAAACCACTGTAAACCGTTGCCACATATCGTTTAGTCTGGTGTAGAAATAAGTTACAGCAGCGTAGCGAATGCTTATTTTAAATAAGCTTCCACGACCGTGTATGCGTGGAGGAGTGCAGCTTGTTCTTTGATTATTGCGCTTTTACTAAATTGACCCATTCCGCTTATATTCACTCTTTAAAAAGAGACCTGCTAGTCTGCGATTTGTGTCGGAATTCAACAATACCCATCCTTGTGATTCACTAAAAATCATTGTTTAGTAGGGCCGGACCCGAAGTTTTGTGAAAGGGGAGAGGCGAAATACCGAAAGAAACAACTCTTAGAAGAAATATTTGACATCGACAGGTGTATTGTGGGTCGCAAACTTGAAGGGGCACAAAATTAGGGGCACAAAAATCAGGGGCACAATGTATCTTTGATTTAAAGCCAAGAAAAGAGTTCATATTTTGAACATGGCACACACCACACTGCATGCGTAATCTTCGTTGTATGAAGTAGCATTTACCGAGGAGGAAGAATTAGAAGAAGAATGAGGCAAACTAGAGATATAATTTGTAGTAGACATTTTGCAGTTGAGAGCACGATCAACTTCAATATAACTACTCCGTTAACCTCCTACTCTTTCAAAGTATTACAAGTTTTAGATAAATAAAACATACACGAATATGATTTATAAAAAGGCTGGTCGCATTTTGTCATTACCGACTGCTTTATTCTTTACACGGATCCCTTTTTTTCACTAGAGTCTACCTTTACGACTTAAATGTGGATGTTTTTCATCCAAAATTATTTCATAAAACAAATTTTTTTAAAATCATGTTCAATAAAACATTACAAATACAAGTAAACAAAATGGTTTATTGAAAAAGAATCATCATGGTACACCATTTTGTGCAATTACCACGCCTTGATTGAAAATTATGATTATTCTGGTCTCTCTTTCGCTTTATTTTTCATACTCGGCGAAAATAATTGTAAACTTGTACAAAAGGTGCAAGTAACATGAATACAGGACCACTTTCTACACACATATAGTTTCCAAGTATGGAATCGAAACTTAAGAAGCCAAACATTTAGATGGTTAGGATTTCATTCGTTTCACAAATACTTAAAACCGTTCTCGAATTTAAAAGTAAAGCATCCTTTACGACATACACAAGTAAAATGTTACCCATTTATCTTAAAATCCACCCATTGCTTTCGCAAGAATTGCATTTTTTGGCAAATGAGAGGACTTGTCCAAGATCCCATTCATAGGGTTAGTAACGACTAATTTCATGTGCCTAACTTCTCCTGAAGTATACACTGACGGTTGAAAGTAAACGTGCAACGATGGTCGATGCGACCTGATCATTTTAGGTGTATCCGAATTCCACAACCACACAACAAAAATTATCGCTTAAAATAATATTCGAAAAAAGAAATATCAACTTACGTCTTCGATTGCTTTCCCCATATTCAGTCAATGATCCACCGGCAGAATTTCAGATAAAAAAATGGTAAAAGTTTCTTCAAAAACAGTCGACGTAAAATACCAACTGCAACTGTGCGCTCTTTACCACTATCCGAACGCACGCACACACACTTTGACGAATAAGTTGGTGGAAGTTTTGTTCTTCTTTCTCTTGGGATTGGGCGCGGCCCTATACACAAACACACACACACACGGTCATTCAGCGCAAAACACCCTTACGCCACACACAGCGCTATATGGCGGACTATTAATGCGTTTGGTATTTGCATTGTCCCCGAGCTTTTTATTGTCGTTAACGCCAATATACCCTTCGACGATGGACATACCACGCTTTAACAAACAGGTGTATTTTAAAGAATTACATTGCCATTGGCGTGTCAGAAAATATGCAAATTTACTCCCAAATATGACTACTGAACTTGAACGTTGGGCAAATATGCCTGTTATTCATGAACGACTCTATGGGGAGGAATATTCGTTGTTTGCGAATATAGGCAGGTTAACAAAAATAAAATATCACATTCATCAATCAGAACGCTGATTTAGATGAGTAATGGTGTAATTAGTATTATTATTACCTGTTTGTTTCTACCAAAATGTTTATTTTAATGATGCTGTCCCCCAAATCAAGTAATTCTTGTCATGCTTGTATACAGTGATATGCCTGTAGACATATTTTACTTTCCTCCACTGTATGTAATTACGTTACATGGTCCTGCAACGATTTCCACCTAGATTATCGTTTTTTTTTAACTCGGTTGATTATTAGCACTTTTCATTTTTAACCCTGTAATAGACCGGTTTACTAAAATAGTTATACATATGGATGTTTATTTCCTGGGGTCCTAGTGACAAGTTAGTCATCAATAAACCTTTATTAATTAATGAGGTACTTTACTTGGAATCCAGTCTGCAAACATTACCTGTTGCTATATCGGGCAAGTCTTTGACAAAACTTTCAGGTTGTCGAGAACAACCTTTGCTTTGGTTAAAAAGGATGCATAACTTTTGTACTTTTATACGGACCATTTTCGTAATGTAACAAGATTTAATGCATATATCTTTGTCATTATGCCTTGTTTTGAAATGTATCATTCACCCGTCACGAATAACTGATCTCAATTCTCAACATACAAATTGCATCACATGTTTTAAGGTAGGAAAAGCCTATATATTTGTCGTACAAAGGAGTTTTAAAGGGTCACTAAATTACAAATTCATCTTGACTTTTGTTGATCTGTAATAATGTATACATCATAATATATCTTCTAACTTTTTGTTGTACATTTATGTCATATATCTTATATTATTTTTTCTATTACTTTTGTTGTACCTGTTGAGCTCCACCCGTAAAAAAAAAACCTCCCAAAAGCAACGATGTATTCAGCAAGCAGACTTTCTTGTATGAAGTACACGGATTAAAATGCTTTCACTTCCATGTATGTACTTCGACTAATCTGGAGCGATTCTACACCCCCCCCCCCCCCCCCCCCC
>BEXV01000683.1:169966-180171 GCA_003118195.1 Hemicentrotus pulcherrimus
GGGGGGGGGGGGGGTAGGAATCAACTGTACGAACATGCGGGCGCAAAGCCTTTACGACGTGGGGTTCGGGGTCGGCTTACTGGGGGTCCTGGACAATTTTGAACCTTAAAATGCTTTATGGTACATTCTGAGGCATTTTGAAATTAGTAAACTGAACATTTATGTGAATATTATTATGTTTGGAAGGTGAAGGGGGGGGGGGTGCGTCTCCCACACCCCATGCACGGATCTGCCCCTGAAGACCACCGCACACGATCTGACAACGAGCCGATTTTTGGAATCATTTGCAATAGCATTTCATAACAACATTCAAACATATTCAAAATCTAAATGCCCAAGGATCTGAATATAGTCGTAGCCATAAAGTTAATATTTAAATTTCAAGGAGTTTCAAGTTTCCTCAGTGAAGAAAAAAAAAAAGCTAATCAGATTCGTAGTGATGTCAGTTTTGTCACACCGCTCATGCGATTGTTTACGATTTAAAGGCTTATATTCTGACTATAGAAGAGGTAAATGATGCACTAAAATTCAGGTTGTTGGTATTCTTATCATTATAAAGAACCTAAAATAGGAAAGTGATGTGTTATGACATCGTTGTATTGAGCATTGCTTGCACGCATGTGCAGGGTTGAGACTTAGCATAAAACATGAAGTTGCATGGATGTCAACAGTTTGATGGTTTAAATTTGTCCTGCTTATTGTGTCTTTGCAACAACCCCATACTTAAAACATGACAATTTTGGCGACAAGGAACGGATTAGATTATATGGAACGACTGGATCGAATTATTTTTAATGATCGGGACACTTGGAAAAAGCTAGTGGATGATTATGGATTCTTCTTGGATTGCACATCATAGTCATTGTGAGCATGTCAATGTAATTCAGTGTAATGCCATCTCCAGTCCTATACTCCTAGCTATGCAAAGAATGTGGGAGCAAGACAACCTATAGCTAATATAATAGAGGGAAGGTGATTTCCACAATCTCTTCGTCCATGTACACCATAATATAGTTAGAAGATGATAGACAAGTACGTCGCTAATATTGTTATGTTTGCAGTATGTGGGTTGGTGCAAAGACGCAGTTAGCAGCAGGACACATTTAGATCATCATAATGTTGACTTCCAACGCCATGATTGACTGTTTACTAGTGCAAAGTCTTAACTCTGCGCATGCGTGCAAGCAATGCTCAATACACTATGATGTAAAACCATAGAGCTATATACTACTAACATTAAGTATATATCTCTATGTGTAAAACACAACTCGATATATAACATGATGCTTGTTTAGATTTCCTTATCTAAGATAATTGCCATTTCTTTGAGGATCGGATCGCAGGAGGACCGTATAGTATGCGGTGGGAATAAAAATTCTCAATCCTGCGATTTAGTAAACTCTATTGACCCATATCGTTCGTTCGTGTCTCCTGATCTTCGGAGTAGTTGCTACAACCAGTCGTGTCCAAAACGTTGCCACGGGGTTCGAGATTGGACTCTTGTAGCGTGCCCCCACGCTATTGTACAATAACAATTAACATTACAGTTAATAAAATAATGAAGCGAATAATATTACTCTCATGTTTCGGGGGAAAAAATATTGTATATGTATTGTATTATGATTCAATTGATTTGGTCGATCCAGGTTGAGGGCACAAACACGGCACTAATAATTACAGAGCTTGGTCTTGTTCCGGCCTGTTCGCCAGCAGTTTAAGGATATGGACTGCTGGCGAACAGAGCACCAAGACCAAGCTAATAAAGTTAATACTAGGCTTGTAAATATCAAAATGAGATTAGAAAATGGGGTTAATGTTGGTGCTAATGATGCACAACTAATTGCTAATTCAGAAAAGGGGTTATTGGTCATTTAGGAATAAATATGTTCTAGGCAAGAGATAACTAACTTGATATGAAAAGAATGCGTTTTATAACATGCCTATGTAGCCAGGTATGTTATGCTCTGGTAAAGCTGTCATGCGATATTTCTCCAGCACAATGCAACAAGAAATCAAGGGACAAACGAGTTGATTATTTGTACACAGGATAATGCAGATTTAAAACGATATTTACTTTTTAGCCTTGGTCGCTTACAAATAAAATCTTGATAATGTTTCACTTTAGGCATTTCAAGCACGATCAAAGCCATTTGATTTCCAGACAGATGAACAGAGAAGGGATATTGATTGACAGTCTAATAATAACAAATATAATATAATGATAATAATACTGATAAAAACCAAAGGGAAAAAAATAACAATAATAACAAATACAAATTGGAAAATATTACAACCATGAAAAGGAACTACATTATAATATATTACATTCAACATAATTGTAGACCATTAACATTGAAGATATTTATATCAAAAACTCTGTCAACCTTATATTGCCGATCTCGAGGGGGGAAATAAATGTCACAGTCCAACTAAATTTAATCAAATGTGCATGGAGCATAGATAAAAATCGCGTGCAGATCTGATGTAATTTGATAAATATTCATGGAATGGCAAGGTGCAATATTACATTTGATAGAATCTTACCTGACAATGTTGTTATGTAGAATTTTCAGGCTGAAACAAGAGGTTTATTCAGATGACAGAATGCAAGAGTAAAACCAGAATAATGAATCTCAGAAGAAGATCCTGTTTATCTGTAGAAATACTGCTCTCTCTCTCTCTCTCTCTCTCTCTCTCTCTCTATCTCAAGAACAGAGAGGGTCATTCAAGATATGAGGAAAAGACAGCAAATGAACAGTGTTGAATCCGAAATCGTCGCCTTAATTGCACCAACTATTTCGCAATTGATCCTAGTTGTACGCACTGCAGAGCCCAGATTACGAATTGAATCTACATGCCGGATGCAATTTTCAAGCTGGGGAATCCCCAAAACTTGTCTTTAAAATCAGACGCTTTTCAGCTTTATGTTACCAACGATCTAGAAACTTCCACCCGCTTGCAATATTAGACACTTTAGAATACATTTTGGCACACAGAACAGATCAATACAGATTAAAACCTACTAACACGAAATGTTCATTTTGAAATCACAAATCCTCAAAAATTTAATACGATATTACACACACAGGTCTGAAATTGAGCGCACATGACGTATGCGCAGTTTATGGGAATCCCCAAAGCATTGACCGACTGGCGGATTGGATGACCTCTGCATCAGAGGAGAGAGGTATTGATAGGAGGATTAAACGAGAACTTACAGTTTGAAGTTTGATCCTTATTTTATGAGCATTAGGAGGTTAGAGAATACATGAGAGCCCGCCCGCAACGCTACAATCAATCTTCAAAGCAACTGTGACTACTGATGAACAAATAAAATAAATAAAATAGGACTGATGAGAACATACTAATGATCCTGAGCAAGGGAGGGAGAGGTAGGGCATGTATTCTCTAACCTCCTAATGCTCATAAAATAAGGATCAAACTTCAAACTGTAAGTTCTCGTTTAATCCTCCTATTTTATTTCATATTTCTCGGTAACNTTAAGGAAAAGTCTTGCCTCATAGCTGCAAGGGATAGGCAGCACATGAAATACTGAATGGATTGCATGGGATAGAATTAAAGAGAATGAACCCTGTTCATATCCCGTTACATTTTGGGGCCCAAAATGTAATGGGGTATGAGTGACAGAGATAGACAGACAGAAAGAGGAAGTGATAGAGAGAGAGAGAGAGAGAGAGAGACGGAGAGAGAGACGGAGAGTTGGGAGAGGTGGGAGGGGGACATGTACAGTAGGATTTCTTGTAAATCACTTCTTCCAAAATAGCAAACTTCAGACTGGAAATCATTATTTACCACCAATATTCGTTGGAGAGTATGTGATTAACAGTACCACAAAATTGAAAAGAGTAATCAAAATCATGTATTACGTTTTATCATTTTTTACTTGAAGAGATGAGATTAATCTTAAAGTAAAATTATTTTACATTACTGTAACATAATTGTAAAATAGAATGTTAAATATAAATTTCAAACAATTATTACTTCATATCAAATCTTATCTGTCAGGGGATAAAGTAATCTCATTCCATATTAATGAGTGTCATTTCCAGATAACCCGACACACAAACCTACACACAAACAAATTAATTATAAGCATAAGAAAGGCACAGGATAGAATTGCAGAAGTAAAAGTTAAACACTCACTTAACCATTTAAAGACAAGGTTTATTTTAGGGCTAAAATGATAACATATAATGTTCTTTAAATTGGCAACAGTAATGTTCTTCTTTAATTACTACAATGATAGAATAAAATTCCATTTTCCTGAAGACAGTAAAAATGGGCAAGAATGTTGTCGCCAGTTTTGATTTTAAAAAAAAGAAGATTTTTAATCTCTTAACTTGTTGTCAATTTAAGGATTTTATAGTCAGGAAACAAAAATGAATGATTTGTGTGCATTTTTTTTGGCCTTTCGACTTGTGTATCTGATATATCATTGAGGCCTATGAATCAAAATTTATTGAGCCAAAAAAAAAAAAGGTGAAAAATTGACATGAAAGGCACAGTACAGTTCATGCGGAACAAAATGGATACTTCTAATTACTAAGTGATTCTTATTCTCATCTGCATCATCATAAAAAAAAATATATATATATATATATATATATATACAGAAAACAGACCTCCCCTTCACAAGAAATACACATTGTAGTTTCTTGTAGTTTCACTGATTATCAATCTAGAGTGGTATTCTCAAAACTTGTTTTGTTTAATTAGTGTCATACCAAATCTAAATTATAACAAGCCATCAGTAAAATGTATGTAGATAGTTGGCCGTGTGTGAGCGTAGCTTCGACATATCATATTACATGCAATTTCAGTTTGTTATACAACAATTAACAGACATTAAACTAGCATTAATAACAACCGAAATTCAGAATTTATAAACAAATGAAACCTAATGAATTAGTACATGATTTCATTTTTTTCTTCTTCAAATATTCCTGCAGGTATTACAATTTTCATAAAGGCCGTGAATTAGTTCATGATACATATTCTGTTAGTACTCCAACACAATAATGTCATTATAGTATTTGAAAAATAACAGAGATATAAAAATGGCAACAAACAAAACAAAATAAAGATGATCAAGGAATGCAAAATTGCAGGGGGCCTAATAAAAATGCAGCATATCAATAGCTTTATAGTAGGTTTAACCACAAGGAAACTGTTCTACCAACAAATCGACTGGTACACTAAGATGGGATAGTCATTGATGAGATATGGCTATGTGGTAAAAAAAGGGGGTTTTTCCCTTCAAATTAAAAAATTCATTACTGAAGCATGCCTCACATCTAAACTATTACTAGTAACACATTTCATCATTACAAGCATTTAAAAGCTGAAAACATACATGTACATGCAAATATAAAAGCATGTCAATGATGAATATAATTTTATACTACACAATTCAATATTAAAGTGAAATCTGTATATTAAGACAAATCAAGTGAGGACTAGAAAATTTAAGATGGCCTTTAAGTACAGGTTTCTTTTAAAATAGTACATGCTTCAATGAGAATAAGGATTCAATTAAACACAAGATCTGGGCCCCGTCTTATAAAGAGTTGCGATTGATCCAAACCAATCGCAAGTCCTGTAATCAATGGCAAGTTTGCTGTCCCCTAGTCTCTTATGTACATATTTGAGATTGATATCAATCGTAAAAAAGATGCGATTGAACTCGACTCTTTATAAGACGGGGCCCAGGTCTATATAGACAGTGGTATTTCTATACATTCCTACATAACAATATAGTGTCAGGTGATCACTAAAGCAAGTTTTACTGTATTTTATTTTGCATTGCAATATATTTTATTTTGCATTGCAATATGTTTGACAAGATGGGACACAGGGGCCAGTTTGCTATTCCCCGTCATAGATTTTCTTTTTATAATCACAAACATTTTTTTTGCCTTGCACCCGGCATAATCACATCCTCCTCATAAAATATATGTTTGATATTGAGATACAGCTGTAATCTCCCATAACCAATCTGGGGGGTGTTTCACAAAGATCCTAAGTTGAACTTATCTCTAAGTTGGACTTAAAAATTATGGAAAGCCGTTAGCATCATTGAAAATATTTTATAAAAATTATTTTAAAAGTATAAAATGTTGATTCTAATCATTCATATATTCTATTATCTTTGGAGATTTCATGTTCTTGATGTGGATTTTATGAAAAGTCTCAAATACTTCAATTTTTCTTTTGAATGTATATCATTATAAGGCTACAAATGGCTCTCCATAATATTCAAGTCCAACTTAGTGTTAAGTTCGACTTAGAATCGTTGTGAAACACTCCCCCAGATCAGACCAACAGAAATAAGAGGAAGCAGGGCACAAATGCTTGCTCTTTCCACTGGGAGTATACATCACCTATTCTGTTTTCCACTAATCCGATCCTCTCTATTCCAACACTATAATTCATACTACTTTTTTTATTGCAAATATATTCACCTGTTATTAATTTGAGTCATGATGGAAAACATATATGCAATATATTTTGTCTACTTGTTCTTAAATTTACATTTCAGTTTTGAAAATGATGTCTTCATCAATGGCAACAATTTCCGCAATGCATATCAATGGATGTTCTGTTATCTAGTACAAATTAATTTCATTTAATCCAATCAGAAGATATTTCTAGATTTTTCTATTTTCTCTGTATCAAATATTTCAGATAATCAGAGCCCACTTCACTATGTGCAACTCAGGAATATTTCATAATGATAAATTGATGATAGAAAATTGATTTGATATATATATACATAGAGAGAGAGAGAGAGAGAGATTTAAAGACTACCAGTAAACACTTTGGTTCTGCATACTATTTGGTCTTAAAGTGTATTGATCACCTTAAACAAATATTTAAAAAATGGTTTGTCTACATTTACATGCAGCCAGAAAGGGTAAAGTCAACTTACCTAAAAAAAAACTTCACTCAGCTTTATATGAGCTAACGAATAAGGTGTATGAAGAAAATGATGCACATAAACCACACACATGGAACCCAAGTCAGATATGGGTTCTGTGCACTCACTATTCACCTGTATATCAGTATAGTGCAACGTTTGGGTCTAAGTGGTTAGACCAATTAAAGGTAGTGCTACCCTACACCTAACCCTAAACCCTACCCTAATCCCGACCCTAAACCTGACAAAATGTATCAACCATAGGGACAACGGCATGTCAAGGAAGGTTGCATTAAATATGTACTGGTAATACAAATAGGCATTCTGGATTAGGATTCAACTGTTTCAAGCTCAAATACAGTATATTGAACATCTATTCTAATAAAGTCTGTTTGGAGTCAGAAGGTCATTGACTCTGCATGATAGCCCTTCTTCCTCTAAACAGATGATAACTGGCTGTACACAGGTGATCACTGAGAAGGACAACTAGCATGGTATAAATAAATTATTTAGAATCTATTCATGATGACTTTTAATGAATTCATAATCTTGATGACAAACATATAATATGCCGTATATCTTTTTCTTCTCATTCTCCTTCTCCTTCTTTGCTTATTTGTTTTTCTCACCAGGTAAATTAGATTTAGCTAAAACAACCACATAAGTATCAATACAAGATATATATTAACTTTTCTCTGGTATTTAAATTCAGATATACATGCATATAAATATTTAGTGTTTGCTTTGAGCTAACACAGAAATTGCAGAATATACCATTACACATAAAAGAGAAACAAAAGAGAAAGAGAGAATAACAATATATATTTTTTTAAAGCACAGTATCCCATAACCAGCAGGCACACAATTGCAATCTTATAGCTAATCATGAGATCATATCATGGAATTTTATTTAGATTTTGATTATCATGCAAAAAATGAGTTGTAAGGATGAGTAAAATATCAGAATTTTAAACGGCAACACCTAATTTTGCAGAACGATTCTGATTTAATCATATTAACATTCCATTCCTGTAATGTAAGGCACGTATTAAGTCATGGTATAACGACTGTGTACCCTTACAAAGCAGTATGCGGTATATATACCGCAGATCAAAATTCTAGGCCTCTGATTAGTCAAAATTGCAGGCAAGAAATTCGCTACTGACTACTGGGCAGTAAAGCGAAAACATATTGACTGGGCATAGTTTTAATTGCGCATACAATACAAGGACTCAAGGGTTGCGGGTTAAGTTAACACTGAAAAATTGAGACGCGAAATGATCTTACATGGATACATTTCCCTTGACTCTACAAATACATTTATTTGGACAGGCATATTTTTAGAATAAACATTAGGATGCAGTATATAAAACAAATATTGACTGCTCATTTTGTGTTCAAAGGTTAAAATTATAGCTCCTCTGTGATCTCAAGACTGTACTACATGTATGCCCCTCACCTTCATCTCAGGTCTCACAGTTTGGGATCACCTTGGGAAATAATTTTAACCATGCCCCTCAAAGCAGTTAATATTTTTTAATTATTACCCCGGCTTTAGATACGGTAACCATAGCAATCAGTGCATTTATGGAGTATATCCTACCAGGTACACAATTAGTTCACCTAGGAAAAGTGTCGCAATCGTAGATTAATATCTTGCTGTGGCAGAGAATCAAACCCTATACCTTGTGATCTAAAGTCCAGTGACTTATCAACTCGGCATCAACATCATTGGGGGTAGAGTACATTTTCCTGGGCTAAGCAAGAGTGTCCAATTTAAGGACCAACCACTTGCTTTACTGCTTCTCGGAAGCGATAGGAAAATCCACCTTCTTCCACTTGGCAAAGACTCGCTTGCTGTCTGGGTCATCATTGTATATGAAGAAGAAGCTCTTTGGGCTCAGGTTATATCCAGGTTTCCATAAATGCAGACGCTTGAACTCCAAGGCTTGTCCAAGCTGGTTGCCACATTTGCATTTCACAATGCCTGTATCGGTAAAGAATGGTAGAAATGAGAGGATAATAGTTAGATATAATTTATATAGTTCACCTGTATCAAAGATATGCAATGGGGCACTTGCTTTCTTTGCATCTCTGCTTTGTCACTCGTTTGCCACACATGCAATGTCAGACGAAACAATAGGCACCAATTGAGGGAACGATTGCTTTGAGGCAACACAATGACTTTGAAAAATTACTCATTTAGTCTTGATTGGCTCCCTGAAAACCCTTTTAAAGCTAGTATAAATTAATTTTGAACTGGAAACAGTCGAATATATTTAAGCCTCTGATATATCTACCGTATTTCATAATAAATACAAAGTGGCCCAAGAAGATTATTTGTATGGTTTGCATGTAGTGTTAAAAGCAAGGATCAGAAAACTGCCCCCACCACCAAAATAAATAAATAAATGAATATATAAGCACAATATAAACAACAAAAATTTTACTGCATCTCCTAAATTCCTCTGCCCTAAATTCAGTACCGACATATCACAACGAAAACAAAAAGGCCTATGATCAAATGTCTACTGACGACTATGTATAATCTTGAACTACTAGCACCAAAACGTAATACTGTCACCATGTTTGAAGCGCTTACCTCAAGAAGTTCTAGACGTAATGTGAAAACAAGGATAATACATGTACCTCTATTTACAAAAAAAATTGACCTCTATGACCTTTGACCTACTTCCCACTAAATCTGATCACATATTGTCTTCCAATGATGATACAAACTATCACCAAGTTTTAACCCTGTGTACCCGTAATTCAGAATACGGGCCCATGTCTGGCTAAAACCTGTAATTTCAGAAATTAACCTGTGAACTTTGACCCTTGACTACTTAGACAATATCCAATCAGGTACTCTTTCCATGGTGGGTGATACATACTGCCACAAAGTTTGAGCCTTATATCTCTAGTGATTCTTGAGATATCGTTATAACAAGGCTAATATCTAGAATGTCAGAAATTGACCTCTGCAACCTTCGACCTTTTACCACAAAATTTGATCAGATTGTCTTCCTATGGTAAAACATATTGAAGTTATCACCACGTTTGAGCCTCATATCTCTATCGGTTTAGAGATTTTGCAATAACAATGCTAATAGCTTAAATTTCAGAAGTTGACCTCAGTGACCTTTGACCTTGTTACTCCAAAATCTACTAGGATTGCTTTCCCATGGTAATACACAATCATCAAGTTTGCAGGTAACCCTTACTGTACTGGGCTATTTTGAGCACTCTCTGACTGGGGGGGGGGGGG
>BEXV01000684.1:2857-19466 GCA_003118195.1 Hemicentrotus pulcherrimus
CTCTCTCTCTTTCATCATTTGTTAATTAAAAAAACATGCACTCTTTATCAAGATTCTCTCTTTTACCCATCCCCCTTTTCACTCCATCTGAAATTAATTGTATTCAAATTACCTGTATTTCCTTCTTTCTATACATCTTCATCTTCCTCTCTCATCATGTTTTCCTTTCTCCTTTCTATCTTTCAGTCTTTCTCAAATTAAATATCTCTCTCTCTCCATACATCTCAAGGCAGAAGTTATTGCTTACCTAGTTGTCTTGTGTGCCCCTCCAAAAATAAAAAAATATGTAACATACAGGTAGTATTATGAGGTGGCAATGTAAAACTGAGACTTTCAAAATATTGAAGTTCATAAACACTTATAAAAATATGCTAGGCAAATGATAAGTCAACTCCCAACAATTGTCCATCTTGTTTAAAAGTTATGCAATAGGCCATGTCTGTAATGAAATCAAATATATGCATAGGCTTTTGTGAAGTGCAGAGATGCGAATTATTTCATTCATCTATCAATAATAAATGTATCCTAACAGGAATTCGATGTACCATATATCAGATGTTGCTAGGAAAGATAAACATTATGGTTTGCCCAACTTCACAACATGTAATATATATGCAAACTGCATCATAACTATGAAAATACAATTATATTTTAACATGTGAATGATATAATTTGCATAAATTTGGTTACATTACAAAAAATTGACTATTTTTAAATGACTGCTCCCTGACTGGAATGTTCATGCCTAGAGCTTGCAAAAGTAATCTGTTTTTATCAATCAAAATCCATTTCTGATTGTATTGCTATGGAAAATAACAGAAATGTAGCAAAAACAAGATTTGGAAAACACATTAGGCAGCATCAAAATGCAGACTGTATACAGAGAAAAAAAAAATGATGACTCACTAAATTTAAGTGTAAGCACTACATAACTTGAACAATTGTTTAGGCAAGATTTAAACAAATATAGTTACTAGATGAAGAAAGAAAATTTGGGGGAAATTAGAGATTAAAACTGAGGTGCAAAAAGGCAATGTAGTATTAATATTACGTTCAAATGAAAGTTGCAGCCACATAGAAATGTTTACCTAATTTTCTTTTTTTTTTGTAAACAAAATAAAGAACTGCATTCAACAATTATTTAAAATTGTTTGAATGATTTAACACAAAGATAATGAAAACAGTTGAAGGTAGAAATAATCTTTAAAAAAACAAAGGACTGCACTACAGAGGGAAAAAAAATATTTTGATAAAAATAAGAGAATACCTAAAGAGTAGAAAATGGAATATATAAATACATGTACACATATGGTTGTTTGTGCTCGATGCAATGTCCTATAATTCTCAAGTCTATAAATATATACTGATAGAAAATTTACGAAAAACAGGCTCTTGGGAACATATCCAATATTTTTAATGTACAAAATTGGCAAAAAAAGCTTGCTAGGAAAGCTGATACTTTTGCAATTAAACAGGGGTCCAGCCCCAATTTTTCCCCTTACTCTACAATGCTATTACAAATTGAAATATAACTCAAACAGAAATCTTGGCAATTCTTTCCAAAAATGTACATCATAGATCACATGTCTGAAGCTCAAGTTATTTCCATAACTGGAAAGTAACTTCACTTTTACTCTCAAATACATGTACCAATACTTGCTTTATCTATACAACGTGCCTGGCCAAGAACTTTTTACGGTGCATTCCTTATCCTGTTCTACCCTTTTTTTTTCCACACGATTTCTGTACATAGTGAAAATGAATCTTGTGCACAAAATCCTGTACAATACTGCTTTTATCTAACAATCTTTCATAAACCACTATATCTTGTTTTCTGATTTTTTTTTCCTCCATAAATCCTGTACATATTCAAAAACAAACTGTGTGTAATGAGTCTTGTACAAGATTTTAATACTTCATTTGAAAAGCCTTCAAATGATGTCCTATTTCATATTCTTCGCTGAATAAGTTGTCATAATTTCTTTTTTATATTTTACATTAAAGGCATTTAACACCCTTCTGCTTCTCAAAAGACAATACATGTGTGGATGAGTATGACATCGGCTGTTGCAATGTCAGGTGTACCTCAGGTACGTATCTCATGTTGTACATGACATTGAAAAAAATCTGTATACATCATGTCCAAATGACATTGGTATAAAATCTGAATGCGTCTTATAAACACCCCACTTATTGAGATCTCATTTTGCATAGTTGCACAAGTATTACGTATCTCAATACATGATTATTATTATTTATTTGACTGTTGTGNTATTCTTCGCTGAATAAGTTGTCATAATTTCTTTTTTATATTTTACATTAAAGGCATTTAACACCCTTCTGCTTCTCAAAAGACAATACATGTGTGGATGAGTATGACATCGGCTGTTGCAATGTCAGGTGTACCTCAGGTACGTATCTCATGTTGTACATGACATTGAAAAAAATCTGTATACATCATGTCCAAATGACATTGGTATAAAATCTGAATGCGTCTTATAAACACCCCACTTATTGAGATCTCATTTTGCATAGTTGCACAAGTATTACGTATCTCAATACATGATTATTATTATTTATTTGACTGTTGTGATACCTGTATCGAAAAATGAATGAACTCTCAGAGTATCAACATGAGGACGCATAAGGTCAAATAAGACCTGTTCAAGTGGTCACCTGAATAGAAAGATCACCTGTCCATATTTGTCATTTCTGTTCCCATCCTCTAGGAAATGTTCTTGTTGAATAATCCTAAAAAAGCTCACTTTTATTTCTGTGCCGTATGTTCTTTGAACCATTACTTTTTTTTTCAACCAGCATTTCTATAAGTAAGTAAAAACACCTTGTTATTCATTTTCCGTTTTCTATCCACAACCATCCAAATTTACATCTGTTGCAAGACTCAAATATGTTTTCCAGTCTAAACAATTCACATTTGTCATTGGGTTTTTGTGTCATATTGCTACAAAATACAGAGATAATTATTCCAAAATGAATATATTTTCTTATCAAGAACCCTCTTTCTCTTTTTGCACTTACATGTATAACCGTCCTCTTACCAACATTTACAACCTCCATTACCTCCCTGTACACTTAATAAATTACCTCCTTTTACATTACAACCATGCACCCCTTCAATGGAAAATGGAGCAGTCCAATCACCCATGAAGTTTGACCAATCAGAGAGCAACACTGCCTGAAGGTCCCGCCTCCAGCACTGTAGGCTCGATCACCTCCCTTTTGTCTAGGTCTTTGATGGCATGTTGAATGCGCTTGATGTGGCCTACCTTGGTCACACCGATATCCTGGGGAAATTGAGAAGAAGAAAAGTGTGAGATGGTAGAACTGGAGAGAAATATAATACAAGCTACATCTTTTCCTAGACTACGAATATGAGGACAAGTCAGAACATGACGAAGAAGAAGAGTAGGAAAAAGGAAGCAAAAATAAGAAACAATAATAAAAACACAAGGAAAATGAGAGAGATTTTAACAAAGATGCACACAAAAAACAGATGAAAGAAGAAAAGAAAACAGTGTCCTACCTTGAGATCTCTTCGCTCGAGACTAAGAAGCTCTGACCCTCGGATATCATTCCTGATGAACTGGTCCTTATATTCACCCATCAAGAGAGCCTCTAGCCACGCCCCTACCTCCTCAACGGTCCATAGCTTCACCACACTCAAACCTAATGGTTGATCAATGAAGAGAAGAAACACTGAAAGAACCATACAAGCAAATCTTTGCCTACATATAAATCATGCACACAATGGGTGCACAGAAATTTCAAAGAATTCACACTCTCACAATAATTAACAAGGGCTTCTTTCAAAGTTACAACACATGTTTGCAAATGAATTGCAAGCTAATTTCTGCATGTTGTTCAAGTTGCAACGATTCACAAAATTCTTAGAAAAATCCCGTGACATAAGAACAAATATTCATAGAAACGGTGCTATCACACATGGGCCAGAGACATTGGTATCTGAGGAGTTACTTAAGCATGATAAATGGTGCATCTTTTTAAGTCAACATTTGCTTTGGTGACAATTGGTCCAGGCTTTGTTTTTTTCTTAAAAGATAAAGGGCAAGGGTTCGGGTTGTATTTGGGTTTTAAATTAGGTTTACCTCTAGGGCTAGAGCTTGGGTTAGGGTAAGGTAAAGTGTTCATTCCAGGGTTAAAGTTAGGAATTTAGTTGGCATGGGAAATTGACGGTGGAGCAATTGTTGCAGGGGTGTATTTGTTCAGAGCCAGAAGGGTTTAACTCCGTGTAAAATAACATGAGTTAAAGATGAAGTTGAGTTCTGGTCATGCGATTGCATTGTGAAAGAAACGGTGTGGAATCGATCATAAAAGGTTGATCATCTAGCACATAAGAATTTGTGTATATTGCAAGGTTCTGGAATCTGGAATCATCAATGATAAGAAAGTTGGCAAAATCTTGGTAAAGTTACAAACACTGTACACAGAATGATGTATATGGGACAACACGAAAACGTGGCGTAAAAATCCTACCTCCCGAGTTTTACAATGTTACATATATTTTTAATATATGAAGACATTTGAAGAGCCACGCTTTTCAGGGAACATGTCTTATCTGATGTTCTTCCACACTTGCATAATAAGAATGATAACGCTCACAAATTATTTTTCACCTCTTCCCAGAACTCAACAATCTCTTTAACACCCTTTTGCCTCCAAAACAAACAATGTGTCAACAAGACCGCCTCTCCACCTCTCCCTCCCCCACCCCTCTGTATTTTTCCCCGCTTATCTCACCTCCAGTCACACCTGACGACTTGAAGTCCTTCTTCGTCGGCTTCTTAAACCTGGACACCATGGGAATCTTGAATTTACCCTTGGTGTGCTTCCTGTACACATCCACCGGTATATGGCCGTGGTGATGGTGCCCCTCCTCCTCCACATAGCAGACAGCTCCCTCTATAGTAGACACCTTGCGCAGCTCGTTGTCTACGGCGTTGATGTCGTGGTTGAGTGCTTCAAGGATGTTCTCTGGCAATCGCTGTCAGGAAGAAAACGAATACTAATTGTTACACATTGAATTTTGTTGTTTTATTGGTATCAATGCTTTTAAGTAGTAAATCACAGCATCTTAATTTCTACTACAGATTTCTTTTATCTATGTTTGGAAATTAATTTTGCCAAAGTTGTAGTCTGCAAATGACCCTAAAAGTGAATCCATCTAAACAGAATATTACATACGGTACCTCTATGTGCTCATGAAAGTTAAGCGTCTATATTCATTTCTACACTAACAATGCACAGGTGGAAGTATTCTGTCAAAGGGAAAACTAAAGCTATACATGAAACACATTCTCATTTTGGGAGTGATCAATACAACATGCACTCAATGGGACTCCTCAATACTTAAATCTGGGAAATTTGGGGTAAAAGGACTAAGAAGAATCTCTTCCCTGAATTCTTGCCACTGATTAATTAGATTGACTTTGTGAACACACTTCTGATGGTCTCTTATATCCAGTGACCTTCATATTTTTGTTATTCATAACAGACATTTATTAATAATCTCTTTATGGGATAGAGAATTTCAAGATGAATTCAATTTCAGCCTCTCTCCTATTTACCAGTGCGTATGCCTTTCTAGCCATGAACAGACTGCTCTCGCTGTAGAGATTCCTTGCGCTGACCACAACCTCGTTAAGGACCTTTCTGCTCATTCCCTCCGTTGATCGTTCGGTGCTAAAGAGGCGCTCCTGGCAGGCAGCCGTTGCCATGGCCTTGTGCAGGAGCTCGGATTGAATGGGGCTGCTGTGCTGGGCGGCGATCTTGATTCTGTAACCATGGAAACGAGGTGAAGGAAATAACACATGAATGATGTTGTAGGCAAGTCGGTATTAACCCTTTCAGTACGAGATTCCATATCCCTATAGACTTTGTACAGACCCACCCAGTTCCCATTAGCAAAGGGTTAATAAGTTGTGACGCTCGTACGTGTGCGTGCTCAAATGTCAATTGCCGGAGCTTCAATAGATCCCTCCCACAGGGAACTATTGGGAAGTCCATAAATTTGACCTATGAATGGGTATGCTTATGTCACAACATGTACATGTATGTTTCTGTCTATACATATTTTAGAAACTGCTTTTACTCCAAGCTGCACTTGTCTTTCAAATTCAAAGCAACTAAGGATAAATGAAAACTACTGTAATTTGGCTTTTATTTAAACGCTTGATTTATGCACGCTGTTAGAAACAATATTGTAAAATACTGAGCCCACAAAACAAGTATATCCCAAAAATTGGAGTTAACAGCAAAAAGCGACAAAATTATATTCATCCCTTCCCCTGCTTAAGAAAATCCCACCTAGAAACACTGACTTACGTGTCAATAAGCTGGGATGTTGTACCGCAGAAATGCCTCACGACTTCAATCTCCTCACTGATGAGGGGCTGCAGAGGACGTTCTATCTTTCTCCTCTCCGTCCATGACTTGAGGGTACTCTCAAAATGCTGTCGGGGAATGATAAAAGTTGTAATAAGGATGTGTACACCGCTTGAGAAAAATCCAAGACTACATAATGACCAACACTACTTGTATTCACTCTCTCTTTCTACCTCATCTGAGCTCTGTTCTTGTGCAGAATCTTGACCAGTCCTGGAGGCTGAACCTAAGCCTCTCTTTCTAACTCGCACTGGTTCGCCTGTCTCTCTCTCTCTCTCCCTCTCCCTCTCCCCCTCTTTCATCTGTCCCCATCAATTTCTCTCTTTCTTTCATACCTTATCTCTGACTAGCATCTGAGCTCTGTTCTTGTGCAGAATCTTGACCAGTCCTGGAGGCTGAACCCAAGCCTCTCCATCCACCTGTACAGGCACTCCCTCTTCACCCAAGATGGTGATTTTGACCACTCGACACTGCAAGACAAACAAAATTAATAATGAACATTTTAACCATGGGAAATTTCTGATTTTTTTTTATTCTGACCACAGGAAATACTTTTCAGAGGAAAAAATAATAAAAATAGAGATTTTGACTATGCCACACAAGAAGAGATTTTTAAAAACTTTTTACCATGTGACATTGAAAGAATTAAAAAAAATTGAAAGAGTGATTTTGACTGTGGAACACTGCAAGATATCAAAGTAATCAAATAAGAATTTACCCATATGACACTATACAGGTAGGGAAAAAAAAATGAGACATTGCAATGAATGGGGTAAAAGCAAAAACCTTTAAACAAAAAACACAACACCGGAGGCTAAATTCTGTAGGTTTCTTTTGAAAATACCAGCACGAAGAAGAACAATTCAATATTTGAATAGTTGCTACATTTACAGGTGTAGGTACTTACTTGGGCTATCCTATGATGTTGCAGGGTAATCAATTTTGAGACTGCCATCTGCATCCCGCCAAAGACCGCTACAACTTCAAGGATCTTATCATCAAAAGAGGGCGCTGTGAAGGTCTGTGGGTGTACAGGGGAAGGAGAGGGATGTTTGGTTTAAGGAGAGCTAGCACTCGTCTGGATGTGTGACCATCTTAATACTTTCGATTATTACCCTCCTGCTTTAATCATCATTATCACCTTCATGATCTTTATCATCATTACTATCATTCGTAGCAGCAGCATCATTGTCATCATAATCATCATCATCATCATCATCAACATCATCAAAAATCATCTATATCACCACCTCCTCCAGATCATCATCATCATCACTGTTATCACCACAACCACCACTAACAAAAACACAACAGTGGCTCTATCATCGTCAACATCATCAACACTACCACCACCACCACCACCACCACCACCTCCTTACCTCATCTTCCTTGTTGGTCCCCCAGAAGTTGGCCCCGCCCATATAGCTGGGGATATTGAGGACCACAATACCCTGCAGACTGGGGAGGGGTATCCTCTGTCCGTCGCACTCCAGCTGAACCTTCTGCTCCAGGTTGCGGTACGTCCGGTGGACTAGCTCCTTGGTCCCCAACATTCCATACCACATGATATTCTTGGTGCGACTTCTGGAGGGGATCGAAAAACCCCATACCGTTATGCAAGAATTCAGACAAATGGAAGTCTTATCTCCAAAAAGAACATTGTAAATAATAACATGGGATTATTTTTCCTGAGAAGTCTCATCAGTATATACAATGATCTTCTTCCGGAGGACCATGCATTGAATTCTTACACCAGCACTGCTAGGTACCCATTTAGGTGCAAAACATGCCCACAATTATATCAACTCCTCTCTTACAATGATCCTACACTCCTTCAAATAGGGGGAGTGTAGTTTCTTTCATTATGGTCCCAAATATGGAACACTCTCCCTTGATCGATTCTTTTAAGAAAAATTAAGACGCACATCCACAAAAATGTAGGTGACAGGTACATGTAGGTCTCCACTAGATTATTTTGGTGTAAACGGGGCCAAAGCTATTGTATTCCAGGGTATATATTAGGTCCAATTAGGATATTTTGATGTAACCTGGCCTGATTTAGCGCTTTCAAGGGGAACGTACCTGCATTTTTCTGGGTGCTCTTCCCGCTTGTTGTGAAAGTCTAGGGTGATCTTGGCATCCAGTCCAATTCCAAAGTAGTTGTTCATTACACAGGATTCTGAAAAGCCCTCTCTAAAATATTTCAAAGGATATTAGGAAAAAAGAAAAAAAAAATAATACTGATTTGATCATCACTCTTGCCCACAACACACTTTACAACACAACTAGGCTGTGATCTGATATATGTACTACTTTTGATAATGTAATGACTGAACTTCCCTTCATTATGATTGAAGACAGTGCATCACTATACGTAATAAAGATCACCCTTTTGCACACTCACACTTTCTCAGTATCTTGATCCATGAGTGGAGACGCTGCAGCACACAGAGCATCGGCGTTAGCCAGCAGTACTTTACTGATGATGCCCGCACCGCCCATTCCTCCAGCTAGCGTACCTATACCTTGAGGTGCAAACAAGGAAATCATTTCAATGATGATACTAATCACACCCAACACAAAAACAACAGTTAATTAGATTAATATTATGATTTTCCTCTCGTAAAGTGCATTTCACATTATGATATGACGTCCCTGTGAGCTATGGAAGTTACAACTCTTTGTTCATTTTGGCCCTGGTGAAAATGATCAGCACACAGTGCACTTAAAGGAATAATCCTACCCAGTACCCACTTTCTAAAACCTGGGTAGAGTGTGACAAATGTACCAACAGACGTTGCTGATGTGGCAGGGATTTGAATCCAGAACTTTGTGATCCACAGTCCAAAGACAAATCTGCAAGCCCACAACACAACCTCTACAGATCACAACACATTCAACAAGGTTGTATTTCTTTCAATTTTTCTAGGTCGACTAAAAAAAAGTGGCCCCCTGGGCTAGTATTCAATGGGTTAGGCAGTTGTGAACTTTAACCTCTTTAACTTTTCTGACGTTGGAGTACACGTAAATTACTTGTAAAACTGTAAACATCAATGTATATATGTATAGATACACTGGAATATCAAACTGACATTACACCCATCACAACTCCAACAAATATAGATAACGGCGCTTGTCAGCTTTGCCACAAATGTATAATAATAATAATAAAAAAAAACATGAAAAATAATAACAATTCAAAATGAATAATTAAGGGGGAGAAACAAACGCATGATGCTACTTACTCTTGCTAAGCATGGGGTTTGTGCGCCCTAAACTGGGTCCTAATAAAGTATCTAAACCTGTTAAAGACATAGGACACAAAATATATACCATCAATATACTATCACGATTCTGAAAGTCTAAAGGAGATTACATGATCCCAAAAGGATCAATGTAATGTCTTCCAATTAATCCATACCTAAGTTGGTGTTAGAATTAAATAGCACTGATATTTTTCAATTAAAGAATGTATATTTTAGAGTTGCAGAAAAGCAAGATTTTTGTAGGTATTCATAAATTCATAAGCTTGTTTTGGGAACATTTTATGAAACTGTACTTTTTAAATTTAAGATGTTAAATGTCATATTCTATTGAAAAAGAGAAAGATTGATTCTCAAGAACAATCTACAAAACAGTACCACGTATATATATCTGACTCTCAATAAATGTTTCTACAGTAAGATGATTTGTACATGTTAGTTTGACAAAATCCAGAAATACAGATGTACAATACAAGGTACTACTACATGAAGTTCTAGTGTTATTGCTAATATGACTGATAGTACTACTGCTATTGCTACTAATACTACTACTACTACAACTACTACAACTACAACAAATAATACTACTACTACTACTATCGACTACCAGCAAAACTACACTACTCCTACTTCAAGATTATGTAACTTTGAAAGAAGAAAACCAAATCATTCTATTCATAAAGACATTCTCTTCTAACAGGCAATGTCGTTGTCTAAAGCTCTAAGCGATCCTTTCACAAATTAAACAAATTTGATGTTGTTTGTGATGTTGATTAATGGTGCACAGTGGAATGCATGCAAGTAATAAATTACAAAAATGGGTTAGTACTTCTGGACATGCGTTGAAAACAACAGTAATTCACAGATTTGGAGGACAATATTCAAAGAAATGGAAGGGAATACAGAAGGGACACGGTCAATAACATGTAACATTAAAACTGCACAATGCATGATACCACATGCCAAGATTCTGAAAAGAACTTATATGTGCTAATTAACAAGCAAAAGGTTATTGTAATAAGCAATACTATGTGATGGATATGTTTCAAAAAGAAATTCAACAGATCAACAATCTAAAGACTGGAAAGCCATCTGTCCATTATTTGACAAACTATCGATCAGAAAACTGTACATCAAGTGCATCACTACATGCAACAAACAGGTAATGTTGAATGAGTAAGGTCTCATGGCAGGTACAACATATGGGCGCAACAGATCAACAAGGCCAGTCCAGGCTGATGGAAGTGCAAGAAGCCATGAGAATCATGAAACATGTTCAGCATGCACAAGAATAACTATCGGGCACATGCAATGATCTTCCAACATTTGCTCTGGTGACATTCACCCCTTGAGTTTTATTTTGTCACCCACGCAGGGTAAAGTCTTGGTTTAAGAGAAGGATGTTTGGCTGTGGTGTTGTACAGTATGGATTCAGGGCTGGAGCCAGAAACCCCTCTCTAGGCACTTGTCACTGGAGCATGTGTCGTAAAGTCCATGCATCATGCAAACAACAAAACAGACAGACAGATGGACTGACAAATGACCAAGAGACAAACGAAAGGACAGGCCGGCCAGCCACCATGGAGCCGGGTACAGAGAGAGACACCACTTGCCTGGCAAAATGGAAATGTTTTCCATGCTGCCGAACTTCTGAGAAACACCGACAGGCCCGAAACCAAAACCTTGATGGGAGGAGAGCGTGCTGCCGTGGCTGATGCGACGCATTCTAAATGGAGACCGTGGCGATTTCAGACCAATGCGCTCTGGAGATAGTTAGGTTAACAACGTGAATGCCATTCGTGAATTTAAAAAAAAAATTTTCAGTGACAGAGAGAGAGGGAGGGAGAGTTTGGTGAATACCAAATTGCCATAAGTAAATACAATTTTTTTTAAAGAAAGCACAAGAAAGGATGATTTACAGAAGGAATTAAATTCTGCATTCATGCCAAAATATCAGCAAATAAAATCAATTCGAAGTATTGCGTGTCAGCCCCTTTCTTGCAGTAAAAGTCTCACAACTACTGATGTCCTGCTGTTAGTTCAACAAATATAGCTTTTACTTTTTCCAAAACAGATATAGATAACTACGTGAACATATTATGTGCATTTGCATTGAGACTATTATATATTTCACATTTCTGTCAGTTTTACAGGTTAAAGCGCACTTAAGGTTTTTGTTACTTGACGTCATTCAACGGTAAAAGAGTTTTATTTTGCAGCTGGAGATATTTTTAAGGGGTTAATTGCATTTAGAGTGAATAAGGTTTGAGACTACAAACTAATTTTTCAATCAGACTGCACAAATAAAATGCCACTGGGCATATTCTAAAAACTGCCTCGAACTAAGCACGTATAATTATGATTGATGCTCACGCAGATGTTAGAACTACACCTGTATAAGTGTACGTATCCAGCTATGTGCAAACATTAACCGATGTCCAAAATGAGATTTGTTATGACATTAGCATATTTTTAACTAAGATAAAAGATTACAGGGTTTTCAGGATACATTCAAACATTTTTTAGTGGCCACATTTCTTGTCTCCCTCGAGAGAAATGAGTGTTGCAAAACCTGTCTAGAAAGACCACCTCTCTATAGCAGCCACTTTTTCTGATTCCATTGGGTGACCTCAATAGACAAGTTTGACAAAGACTAAGATTGACTTTAAGTTTAACTTAACTATGACAGGCCGTTCATGCCACTAGTTCTCTTTAACCATTCCTGGGCATTGGTTTTTCAAGGGACTTACAAATTGTGGTCTCAAATCTTCAGAATTTACCTCTTTTGATAGTTCATTGTCAAAAATATTATCTAAAGATCATAATTGAGATACCAATGGTGAGAGCAACCAGTAGATCTTAATCTTTGTGAAACACTCCCCAGGCCTCTCAGCATCACAAAGAGACATCATGATTCTGAGGTCATTCATACCTGCTTTCTTCTTCTCAATCTTGGCCTTGGTGGACGAGACATAGATGGAGAAGGGTGATCTGGAACCCTGTGGGTCCTCTTTGGTCGTTCCGGAGTCAGGCACTTTGGCAGACTGGTTGTTGTCGTCGTCGGACATCTCCAGGTCGCTGGACGGCGTTACTATGGTTACCTTAGGCTTAATGGGCCCTGCAACGATCAGACAAGGCATTAAGTAATATACAAAGTAACACATAAACCCAAGGTTTTGCCCTAGCTACCATGACATAGGAATTTCTTCCTATTAGCTGCATTTACAAATGTACTCTACCCTGGGTGTAGAGAAGCAAATAAGGGTTAATGTATTGCCCAAAGGCATTCATGTCATGGCATTGGTTAATAGTCAAGGGACTCATTTTTCAGACGTTTTTCAGACCTCTAAAGCAATGACAATATTCTTCATGAAAATTGCCAAGTAACCCCTACCTACTGACCTTAACCCTAGGACCAAGCACTAACCCTCACCTTAATCCTCACCCTGACCCTTGAATAAAACACTGATGTGGGGTATGGTATTTTGCAGTTAACCCTTTGCCAGCTGTGATTGATCAGTGGAACAAACAAGTGACTGCCACCGTCAACCTTTAGCACACATACAGTATGAATTTACAATGCACTACCAGCAATGTGGCGATCCAAGGTTTCTATCCATGGGAAATAGAGAGTTGAGCCCAACATCCTTACCCTGTGTGGTAGCACTGGTTATCGCTGCAGCTGCTGTGGCTGCAATGGCTTTGATAGTCTTGGCCTCTTGCTCTTCTGTTTGTGCATTTTGTTCATCAACCGCTGCAAGGGACAGGAAAGAAAATCTGAGTTTATCCTCGATGTAAGGACTCAAACAGTCAAATGCCATTTGGAATGCTCCCCAGGGAGTGGAGAATGTGCATACATTGTGTGTGGGTAAGTCTACACTGATGATCGGGATAATAATGTATATCTGCAAAGCGTTTTGAGATAAAAAAGCGCTACATAAGAAAGAGCTATTATTATTATTTCAAAGTCTACCTGAATCTGACTGCCTTAAGACAGTGTAGTATACGGTGGGCCTATTGATACTAGATACTTGATGGAGTAATTAGCAGCTCACTCAGGAAGCTATACTGGGATGGTAGGTGAGGCAAGAAGTTGCAAGGAATGCTATGTAGAACAGAAAAGGAGAAATGCCTCATGCATTTGATGTAAAGGCATAAACTGCAATGCTATTCTCTAAAATTAGGAACTTATCAAGAGTTCATTGTGGAATATTTTGAACTAATACTCAGAGGCCCTTGTTCATCAAACTTCTAAAGAACAACTGCCACATTTTAAAGGGATCCAGTAACTTTGTCTAAGATTCTGAAACAAAATTCTGGATTTAGCTCATGATGGAGTGATAATTATAAACCTTTAGGTCAGTCAGGAACCCCATGACTTTCACAAGCCGATCGCCTGTCTGTTTATCAAGATATTTATGATTGGAATTACAAATTGTGAAAACCGTTCGCCTGACGGTTTTCATAACAGATTTGACATTGTTAAACAATGCCTTTAAGAGAAAATTGCTTTCATCCAATCAAATTCATTAATAATGGTAACTTGCAATCACTATCAAATTTTATGACACAGGACTATGTAGAACATTTACAAACAAACTATATTCAACTTCACTTTTTAAAACTTTCTGTCAATATTTTTTTCCGAAGCAAAATACACCTACTTTTAGGAAATATAAAAAGGTTTAGTTCTTTGTGGACGACATACCCTTTTCTGTTTGTTCAATAATCTGTCGGACAGCCTTCTTCAGGCTGTTAGCTCTTGACATGAGAGCATCCCGAGGCTTGAAGACCCTGGATGACGTTGAGGGTCCCATCATCTGCTCCAGGATGTCTCCGTCTCCAACACCGTCCTTGCTCTCACAAACGTCCTTCAATTCAATCAAATTTAATTTTTTTCAGTTCAGTTCAGTATAGTTCAGTTCAATTCAATTCAATTCCAGTCAATTTAGTTTAGGTTAGTTCAGTTGAATTAAATTGAATGAATTCAACTGAATTAACTAAATTCAATTCAGTTCAGTTTTCACTAACCATGAGAAATTGTTTTAAAATTGCACAGTCATCTGGGTACTTTCCTGCCCGGCCCCCCCACGCATTGTTATTTAGGGTACGCATATGCGTGTTCCAACCGACCCCCCCTTTTCAGCAAAAGTCCGGTGTGTAAAGTCAATGTGGCTCGACCTTTTTCTTTTGTTATACAAGCTTTTTCAGCATCCCCCCCCCCCTTTCAGCAAAAGTCCAGTGTGTAAAGTCAATGCGGCGCGACGTTTTTCTTTTGTTACGAGCCGGAACATCTTGGAACAAGCATGTGGTACATTTTGAAACCTGAGTGGGGGGGCCGGGCTTTCCTGCAAAGCGTCAGACATATCACATTTTCTGGTTGGCGACAAAATCCTTCATACATCCAAAATTTACCTTCTCCTGTGATTCCTCCAGATGCTTTTCTGAGCCATGGAATGATGGGGAGCGGGGCAGGATGGTAGGAGTGCCCATGCCCCCGTCCGAGGAGGTGGTGGTGGTGGTTACAGCGGCGGCAGCTGCGGCCGTGATGATGGGGAGGATGGATCCTGGGGGTATGGGAGTGGCCTGGGCTTCCACCTTGAGGGTTTGCAGCAGGAGGTTAAGCTTCTCATTCAGGAGATTGCACTGTGAGTACAAGACACGCTTGGTAATCATACATTCAACTAAACAAGAGACTCTGACAAAGCACATGTGATTATATTCAAGCCTGCTCTAGCATTTATGGAGAACTTGTGTCTTAAAGGGATTCTGTAACTTTGTCTCAGATTCTGAAACAAAATTCTGGATTTAGGTCATGCTGCAATAATTATAAACCTTTAGGCCAGTCAAAAACCCCATGACTTTGACAAACTAGCCGAATGCCTGTCTGATTATCAAGATATTCATGATTGGAATTACAAATTTAGAAAACCGTTCACCTGACGGTTTTCATAGCACTACAGTCTATTGGGGAAAACAAGTATGGTAAAACCGGTCACTCAAAGATTTTTACTTTTTTGAGGCACTTCTTGATCATTTTGAAGCACGATTTTTTAAGGCTTCAATATTACACCATATTACAGACACTGGTAACATGTAGGACCGTGTATCTCAGATTTAATATTGTTTAACGATCCCTTTAATACCCATCACATTGTTCCCCCAATGGCCTCTGAGCTCTGATACATACATGAAGATTGATAGATTTGTTTCAGTTAGTGTAGAATACTGACCACAGAATACTGGTCTCTTGATAGAGAGCTTTCAATTTGCATGACTGATGTGATCTACAGTATGACGTGAAACTCGACACGAGACCTTTTTCGCATGCCCCATCGGCTGGATCCTACGACCCCGTTCGGAGTAAGTCTGTGACGTGGTCAAAATAAAAACTCCAGCCGCATATTGCTCATCTACATTGGTCATATGAACAGGCTCGTGTCGGCGAGTCGTGACATTGAAATATTTGTTTGGTCGGTCAGGGACTTGTGTGGAGACGTGACACGGTCAGTAATTTTCATGTCGTCGATCAAGTCTGTCATGCAAACTGAAAGCTTTCTCATAACAAGAGTGATAACTGGGGGGTGTTTCACAAAGATCCTAAGTCGAACTTAACTCTAAGTTGGACTTAAAAATTATGGAAAGCCATTAGCATCTTTGAAAATATTAGGTCATGCTGCAATAATTATAAACCTTTAGGCGAGTCGTGACATTGAAATATTTGTTTGGTCGGTCAGGGACTTGTGTGGAGACGTGACACGGTCAGTAATTTTCATGTCGTCGATCAAGTCTGTCATGCAAACTGAAAGCTTTCTCATAACAAGAGTGATAACTGGGGGGTGTTTCACAAAGATCCTAAGTCGAACTTAACTCTAAGTTGGACTTAAAAATTATGGAAAGCCATTAGCATCTTTGAAAATATT